>JABMIG010000022.1:0-145534 GCA_013187285.1 Cyclotella cryptica
AATGGAGGGAAGTTTTCCAGAATTATTTGAGGATGCATTTGGTGGTGTAGAGTATTTTTTGCTTGTGTATTTCATGTACATGGTGGTAGGGGGACAGTCTCGAGAAATAATAACACAGAAATAGCATGAAGATTATTTTTTAGTAAAGTAATTTTTTGAGCTACATACTAGTAGTATTGGTAGACCTTGTCTAGGTAACAATTTGTGAAGGAGAAATCAAGGAAAAAGAAAGGCATTACATCTCAAAATAATTTTTCTTACGAGCAAAGTTAGACCTTCTTTGCAATAATGATGTAAAACTGGTCACTTACAGCTAATTGGAAGGTTAGCCTACAAAGAGCAGAGATACGGATGAGGAGGTGGAAGAGAGGGATTTTCATTAGAATTTTGTGATCCGTAAGCGAAGCACTGGCCTGAATGAAAACCCCAAAGTGCAATCCTTCTCATTTTGGCATGAGAACCCCAAAATCTTCGGGAAGGAACAGAGGTAACCAGGAAGTAACTTGGAAGTATTACTATCATGGCCCCTCCACTGTTGGGAGCTTCTAGTATCTCTCCACTGTTAGGAGCTTCTATGCCTCTTGTGAGCCTCACTTTTGATTTGAAGCAATCACTGCCATCAACAATAGCAGTGATTGGATTGAATAGGTTGCCTCCGTAGTTCAATTGGTCCCTCATACGGCAAACGAATTGTTAGTAAGCTGTTAGTAAAATGCAAAGGGCTTACTAACATGTGCATGTAGGTTTTATACTAGGCAGAAACCTTCTCGAAATCGGCCTTGTTAGTTAATCTGTTAGATTTTTGTGGCTCCTAACAAAATTCATCGATTTTTCCGATTTACTTACATACTTACTAACAGGTCCGTTTTTGCTAACAGTTTAACTAACAAATAAGAATATTTCCCGTGCCGATGAACTCAGATTTCCTTACTATCATATTTACTAACAAGTACTCCCCCCTCCGGGTAGTAGGAGTAAACACGTAAAATAACACATTAACTCTGTCCCTACAAAAACCATTTTTGACATGTAATAATATTATTTCAAACTTTAGTTTATGTTGGACTAAAAACAAGCATGCTGGAGAAAACAATTGCATCATTACACAAAACCTGTTAGATTGATGCGGCATGAGAGGAAGGTCGTTGGGAGTGGGGACTGTAATTCATGGTTGTTGGGAAGATGGTAGGTTAGTGCCAGATATTTTGAATTAAATAGATGCGCACATAAAAAAGTCAAAAACTCACCGCACAGGAATATTTAACTCTCTTGCTTGTTTTCTTCCTGTTAGACTTTTTGCGGCGAGAGGAGGGTGGGGCATGATTTGTGGTGTGTGTTATTCATGTATAAGTATAGTGAAGGAAGATTGCAGGTGAGGGATGTCGAGTTACAATGAAATAGTTGGGCAAACAAAAATGTCCAAAACTTACCATGGGAGTTGTCAATTGTCCTGCTTGTTTTTTGCCTGTTAAATTGCTCCCATGGGAAGGCACGACGTGAGGGCATATGGGGATTGTCATTCATAGAGGAGGGGTGGGGAGGTAGACCACAGGTCAGGGGCATTGAGTTACAATGAACGAGATTGCAAGTAAAATAATGCAAAACTCACCATGAGATTGGTCGATTGTCCTGCTTCTTTGATGTCTGTTAATTTTTTTCATGGGAGGGCACGGCATGGGGCATGGGGTTGCAATTCATTGACAATGGGCGTGGATGAAGATCACAGGTCAGAGGCGTCGAGTTTCAACAAAAC
Source organism: Cyclotella cryptica (assembly GCA_013187285.1). Taxonomy (NCBI): domain Eukaryota; phylum Bacillariophyta; class Thalassiosirophyceae; order Thalassiosirales; family Thalassiosiraceae; genus Cyclotella; species Cyclotella cryptica. The sequence goes on from JABMIG010000022.1 coordinate 1,754, forward strand.
ATAGTTGGGCAAATGGAAGCCAAAACTCACCATAGGAGTGGTCAATCTTCCTGCTTCTTTTTTTGGCAGTTAGATATCTGGCACAGGAGGGCGCAGCATGGGGGCACGGAGTTTGTGGGTTCTGTTCTTCATAGAGGTGGGCCGTTGCAGAAGATGTCAGGAAGCACGACGATTTACAATTAAATAATTGACCAAATTAAAAAATTGGAATTCTCACCGCTCGCATGGTCAATTGCACTGCTTCTTTTTCTCGTTGTCGGATTGAATCCGCGGGAAGAACGCGACGTGGGGCGTGGGGCGTGGGGTTTTGAAAGTCATAGAGGGGGAGTGACAGAAGATGGCACGACAGGGCGAGAATTTCCAATTAAATAGTTTGGCAGAAAAAAACAGTGCGAAACACAACAACCAACCTGCCTTTTTGCCTCATCGCAGGGCGCCTTGTTGCCAAGAGCTGGGTCGAGAAGACGCGCCAACTTGCAGATTAAAAGTCCACCAAAATGCTGAGATACGAGGGGGAGATTGTGGGGACATTCGGAAATCCCATCTTGCTGTAGTGAAGTCAAGAAAATAATGGGCGCGGCAACTGCATGCATCATGCAACACAGTGACCTAAGCCGTTTTGCTGTAGTTGTTACTATGTAGTAAATGGGTAGATACATGTGGTTGAAAGATTTTATTTATGAGAGTTACACTACTGAAATAGGTATTGCATGGTACACTAGGTAATCCATGCATCACCAAGCACAGGTGATCCTGTTAGAGATTGGAGGTAATTTAGGGCAGTTCCATGACTGCTCCTTTTCTCTCAACTGCCAACAGGAACTGTCCCATGAGAAGGTTTCTGAGAAAGAAATCCTCTCTTGGATATTTTGTCTAAGAAACACCTAGAATGTATATGGGTGTTTCTCAAGAAAGAAATTGTCTTTTGAATATTGTTTCTCAGAAACAATATCTTATGACTATTGTACTTCCTTTGTGTTACACAAAGGGAAGAGGACCATTGGAGGTTCCACCTGGAACCTCTTTGGGTTTACCAGTTAAGGTAGATAATTGGCCTATGTCACTCGCCCCACGATTGGAGAATTAGCGTGGCTCACGGAAAAGTAAAACCTCGGTGAGGAAAAATCCGAATATGAGCCAGACTTGCAGAAAAACCGTTCTTGTTGAGGTTAAAAATGTGCAAGCTGCCTGTGACGATTTGTACCTACATATTATTTTATGTAGTATATGAAGTGTAAGTTCATGTGGAGAGGGAGATTTGTCATGGCTTATGATAAAGCTGGTTTGATTGTACTCTCCTAAGTCAAACTTATATTCTGACTTACTTCCGCGTGTAACCCTGATTGTCTTATCGTATACTGTCTGTGATAGTCCAATTATCACTGGTATACCGACTGAATATTTGTGCGGGGTAAAATACCTTTGTTTACTAAGCATTGCTTTCCACGGACCATGTGACCATAAATTTATGAGGATAATTTTGGGTCGGTTTGGTGTTGCCTGGTGTCTCCTATTGATTTAGTCTGTGTGTGCAAAAGTGGAATGCCGAACAACAATTCCATCTTATGATTGCTACACTACATTTAGGCGATAGGCACTGCATAGTAGGTATGAGTGAATGGCATCTGAGTGTTTGTTTAGGTAAACATTGTGCCACTAGAAGCTGCTGACAAGACCATGATTGGTACAGCAGGCCAAGCATCTCCATGATTTGGTTGATGTTGAACTCTAGATAGTAATTCACTTTTGGGTTTTGATATTTGAAGACTCTGGTTGACTTACACTGGGAAGCCAAATGAAATGCATATGGTCCGAAAGTGGAGTGTTAAAACTGCACCTTAATTGTCACGATGTGTGTACAATGTGGATATTGAACCAGGTCTAGGTACGAAGGTGCTGATAGTACAGATATTCTGTTTGTTATCTTCTGCAATCCTTTGTGTTTGTATATTGTCCTTCTATTTGCTCTGTAACCCCTATGTATCCATGGGAATAGTTGCCCAAAGGGTCAGCTATCGGCAAGTGAACAATGTTAAGTCATACATAATGTATTGACTATAATCATTGGAAGGTCCAAGCGTCAACGTCTATGTCTTTTTGTACCATGAAGAGTACGGATTCAGTGTTTATGATATCCTTTTGTATTTTGTAGCAAGGATCCTCGAGGGAGGTCTGTACATGTATAACTCTTTTGTTGGTGGTAATGACATTGCAACATATTTAAATGTGCATGTGCGTACCAATTTTTATATTTTGTAAGACAGTTGTTGACTATAATCTTATGGTTTATGGAACCATATTGTGACTTCACAGCGAGCATCATGGAGAAGTGAACTTTCCATGATATGTTGACAACGTAATAGTTGTGTTTCTCTTTGGATTTGTCTAAGCTAGTGAAGCGATACTACATTTCTGTGCACAGCTTCTTGAGTTGCATTTGTTTTGCATTGCATGCCAACAAGGTGCTACATGTCTCTCAGTAGAGATGTTCATGTTTGACTTATCCTTTTGTGTGAGATGATATTCCTGTTTAACTAGGGATACTCACAATTCTATGTGCTGTGGTTTTACAAGAACAAAGGTTGTGGATCGTTTGTGTTCGTGTGCTCATGTGATTATGAGGCTTATTTTATGGTTTGTTGTGCCATACATATGTGCACTACCTATGGTCATCCCGTTGTCTTTAGCAAAAGACCCACGTGTTTCGGTGACTCTAAGAGTCCTTCCTTATGGACACCATATGTGTTCTCCATGGATAATTCTGAAGGTAAACCATCAGAAGTTCTCACAAGAGAATCAAGTACTAGTCATTGAGTCTCAGTGAGACCATAATCTAGTAAGACACAGTGTTGAATCCAATGATGTTAATCATGGTCAAGGATTCATTTTCTCTTATTCTGTGTATTATATGCACTCTAAGTTCAGCAAGCTGTACTAGAATGCAAGCATACCCAACCTGAGTTGGTGTTGCTCTAGACTTGTTGTGGTAACAAATGTCTAACATTAATGTGTCTCTTTTTGTGTACAGTGTACCTCCTCCTCTACAATTCCAGTTGTGAGTGAGGTGAGACAATCATATTGTCTTACCCAAGGTTCTCCCTTGTACTGGACCACCCAGTAGCATGTGAGTTCCCTGTATGGGCGAATGTTTTAGCGAGTTTTCATCTGCTTGTAAGATGGTGCTTTTGCCATGCGAAGACTTTGGGTCTATTATTAAGCCCTTGTTGTCTTTGTGCAGAGATGTTGTGTATTGGTTTGTCATGCAAACCCTTACTCGCTGCTTGGTAAGTCCATCCTAACCTTGTTTAAGGTGGTCTCTCAAGCTAGCCTTTGGAGAATATATATTACTCCAAATGAGTTCTATTGTGAACAGTATGGCCATCATTGACTCCATTGAATGTGCTTGTGAGGCACGTGGAAAACCCATGATTGTTATATCTACTCAGTTTTTCTAGGCACGAACGGGTTCTAGATGCGTCAGTATCTAGTCTATGATTTGTTGACTTTTCATGAAGTCTTATGGTGTTTGCAGAGTTGAACATAGCAACATCTACAGTACTGTAAGGATTCTTTTGAGTTTAGACAGTTTTGCTAACTTTTTGTCCATATCTTATTTTAAGAATCACTTTTTTGATTTACAGTAATTTATGTTTGTTTGGGTGTTCTGTTGTTGTACAGCCAGTTCTGACGACGGCTGTCAATGAAACCCTCCAGTCGCCAAGGTAAATTGTCCTCGTTGTTTTTACTTGACTTTTGGACTGGTTGTGCTCTGTCTTTATAGGCTGTAAACCTACCTCGTTCAAAAAATAGAGGTAAACAGGCACGTTCTTCCAACACACTGAACTTCATCAAACAGTTTCTCTTGTCATGAGAAACCTCAGTAACGTGTATGAAATTGAGTTTGTAGTGTAAGTGTGTGTCTTTTTTTACACAGCTTGGAAGGTCTGCTATTTTACTCAACCCCCAGAGGAGTTTTTCACAGGAGTGGTTAGCTCTGTGATCATGAGTATTTTTGCTCAAGAAGAGTCCTGCACTTAAGTGGTTAGCTATGTGCATGGTATGTTGTGTCCAGGTTTTGTTTCAACTCTGGTTCACAGATTTTTGCAGACTTTGCATCAATTATCACTGGCAAGGTAAAATTGATCTTAACATATTTTATGTTGTTATTTGTTCGAAAATCTAGAACAATTCAAACTCAGTTCTTGCATTTGTCAAAGACTGAGGTCATATGCTGGCTTAGTCACTCTGGGTAACATGTACTCAGAAAAGTGTGTTTTGACAGGAATTTACTGCTTGTGCAATAAAAACATCGTGTGACTTTGCCCTTCCTTTTGAGTAGGAAGAACCCATCCTGCGTGCGCCAAGAGTTTGACACCTGCCTAGCTGGGTAAGGAAAACATATGGATGTTCCTAATTTTGGAACATGGGGGAAGCTTGGAACTACGTCCTTCTTGCTTTCACTGTTACTGTAGCAACACCGTGTCAGGGTTTGAAACCCAACATGGTTTGATTTCCAGTTGCTTTTTTGATACCATTGCTTGTTAATAGTGCAGCATGGCACATGTGTACATTTCTCTACGTGGGAGAAGAGTTCATCTTCTTGAGAAAACAATTCATGATGCCAGAAGATTTCTTGGCATTTTTGTTTTATTTTTACATGTAGCAAGGTATTTGAATATCAGGTTATTTTAACGTGACAGTAGAATTTTGATCAAGATTTTTCTCTAACGAGCTCTTTAATTTAAAATTAAATAATTCCGAATTTATATTTTCGGGCTCTAAATTCTATTTTCCTCGGACCAGAGGAAGTGCAGGGGCTATTCACAGCCAACTAGCTTTTCTTTCCTTTTTGCTAAGCTCGGTAGCTTATATGCATGAAAGGGATACCACATGAGAAGAATTCTCACTTTTGTGGACTTTTCTCACTTTTTTGCTTGGATTTAAGAAATAAATCAACAAGTTGCGTGTTTTCCTGACAAAAACCGCAAAAGTATGCAGCATTCTTGCGCAAATCGGAGATTCGCGAGAATTTTGCTAAGAGTGTTTCTGGGGCACGACACGTAGTCGTTTTATGGGTCCTTCTTGCGCCCCATGCGTGCTGGGACTTGGAGACAATACTCCGCGTCACTCTGGCGTTTTGACCGGGATGCGGCAATATATTGCGCTCCTATGCCCATATGCGGAGTAGAACAATGTTCGCTCCTAGGCTGGTCCATCGCGCACGTGGGCTGAGCCCAGCGAGTCTAGGACAAATGATATGTGGTCGTTTTTTTCAGATCGTGATCGCGAGGGCTGTGTCGCGATACGTTTTGTGAAATGGGCTGTGCCGTGACGCGCTCCCATGTGAATGGGGCTGATCCACGATCGTGGGACTAAGTCCTGCGCGGGCTCATTTTCCCTTGAGGATGTGTCTTACACATTGGAAAACTGAGAATCGCGAACTTCCAGGGGAATCGCAAGTCTTTCAAGTGACCGAAACCTCTCGGGGGTCACGAGCAAGCTTTTTAGGCCTTAGAGGCCATACGATTCTTCATAGGGTCATTTTATGCCCTAGAAGATCTTTTTTTGAACTGCCCTAAGGCTATAAGTACTTAGTACTCCGTGGTGTCACTGCATCTGCTTGTGATCACGGGTACGGACTAATTTTAAGTCTTATCGTTTTTTTAGGTCTAAAAATAGACTACACACATATTGCTCTTTTGGAAAAAAATAAACCGAGGCATTTATGTTTACTGCCTCCTCATTTTTAATGAGGGGCTGCTACTACCTAATAGGCACGTAAGCATTCGTGCCACAAGTGCGTATGATACGTCACAAGTGGTCTTTTTACGGCAAGTGCACTTAGTGCTACATGCGCACTCTGCTAACACAGCGGAGTATACCCGTGTCAAGTGGGATCTAGTCCTCACTGACATTCAGGGCAATTGTTCTTGGCTACGTGTTTAAAAACACGCGCCGGCCTGTGAGTAAACTCACTTCAACTGGCTGAGTACGTGACTCGGGGCTCAGCTGTGGCAATATTGCTACTCTTGGGGTCAGGCAGCACAAGTTGCGCCACGTGTAACACACCAAGTGTATTGGACGGCTTCAAGCAACAGTGGACGACGGACAGACGAACCTACCATGGTCAACCACCGACAACAGCTGATGGATGATGGGTGGTGGAACGACGGACAGACGCTCCGTTCTGGTTGCGCGAAGGCTATCAATTGATAGTGACCTAAGCCGTTTTGCTGTAGTTGTTACTATGTAGTAAACGGGTAGATACATGTTGTTGAAAGATTTTATTTATGAGAGTTACACTACTGAAATAGGTATTGCATGGTACACTAGGTAATCCATGCATCACCAAGCACAGGTGATCCTGTTAGAGATTGGAGGTAATTTAGGGCAGTTCCATGACTGCTCCTTTTCTCTCAACTGCCAACAGGAACTGTCCCATGAGAAGGTTTCTGAGAAAGAAATCCTCTCTTGGATATTTTGTCCAAGAAACGCCTAGAACGTATATGGGTGTTTCTCAAGAAAGAAATTGTCTTTTGAATATTGTTTCTCAGAAACAATATCTTATGACTATTGTACTTCCTTTGTGTTACACAAAGGGAAGAGGACCATTGGAGGTTCCACCTGGAACCTCTTTGGGTTTACCAGTTAAGGTAGATAATTGGCCTATGTCACTACACAAGGCGATACCTTCTATGTGTCGAAATTGACAAAACAAATCTCCCATAAATGTTAATGATATAAAGGTCATACATAAAAAATGAAATACTAGAGACAACAAAATTTTATTTAAGACAAAAAATAATTATCATGACATAACAGCATGAAAAATGAACATATATTATCAAGACACCATTCAAACATGAACAGGCAAAACAATGATCAGCTGGCAACAACCCCAAAATAAAGTGTATTTTGTGCAAGCTTTCATTTTGCCTGAGAATTGATATCATTTCTTGGTGGATTTGGTATCATAAACTTTACTGATGAAGGCTACACTTCAAGTTTGGTTGAAGTTTTGTGACAAAAAGTATGTTGATTAACTTATACTGTACTTGGTTTGTGAAAGGGTGACTGTGAGGTTTGGTGATATCATAGTCTGAGTGGTATGTGGGGGAAAAGAGCATCTGTGTGTAGTCCTAAAAGTAAGATATTATTTTTGGTGTCATCGAGGAGCTTGATGCTCACATATTTCTTTGGTATCTGTATTATAGTTTCATCCATTATCCAATCGAAATTTTCACAATGCTTCTTGAGAGAAAAGCAACAGATAATCATTCCATTTGATCATTGCATCTATTATGTCAGTTCATGAGATATTATGGCAGAAGTAATGTTCACATCAATCAAACAGAATTTCGATGGATGTGCTCGCAAGTGAGATAACCGAGAACTTCGGAAAAGTAGACAGGAGAGAGATTTTGAGTAATGATGGATGTCAAAGGGCAATAAAGAGGTAATCAATTGTCATAAAGTATGCCCATTTACTTATATTGTACTTGGCATGTGAACTTGTGACTGTGACGCTCAGTGGTATCATAATCTGCCAGTGGTAACTGGAGAAAAGTGAGCATCTCAAAAGAGTAATATCATATTTTTTGTCATCCAGAAGCTTCATGCTTGCTTATATCTTTGGCATCTGTGTAAGTTGCAACCAAAATTGCATCAAGTTGTGACAATGCTTCTTCAGAGCTAGGTTGCAAATTACCCAGTAATTCCTCAGAATTTTTGGATTACTGGTTGTAATATTGCCTTTTTTGGAAGGAAGGCAGTACTTGTCACAGTGAAATTACTGTCAAACTAACCTCAAATTAGGGCTGGGGTATTATGGAAGTCAATGAAACTCGGCAAGCTGAAAGTTGGACATTATTACAGGAATGGATGCTTTGATCAAATAGGTTGATTTTTAATACAATAACATCATCAATATAGTCCTCTTTAAAGTATTTGGAGCGAGTGCACTTGAGCTTGAATTGGCATTGAAGATAGGAGGGCATGTCTCCATAGAGAGGCAAATAACATTATTGCTTAATTAATTCACACTTCTTCATGGTGATTGGTATAATACAATTGTATTGCTGCGCTGCAAATTACCCAGTAATTCCACAGCAATTTAGAATTCCCTGGTAAGGTTGCCTTTTATAAGAGGCGAGGTGGTTCTTGTCACCAAAAATTTATGTGTAACTATTAAAAAAATTAGGATTGGAGTTAGAGATATCAATGAGACTCCTATACTGACAAGTCAATGGAGAATACACAGCCAGTTATGGGGAATTACCAAGATGACTGCAACAGTTATATTTTGGGAGTTTGATGACAGTAACAAAGGAATTAATTTGCAACCTAGTTGTATTCTGCCCAGGAGACGGTCAAACATTGCAAATGATGACGTTAGATAAGGTCTTGATGCCACGGTTAATGTAAAATCATTGAATATGGCAAACTTGGAGTGTGCTCCTTTGGAACTTTTCATTCTTTACCAACTGAACTGTAACAATCACTCTGGAGACTGCTACACATAGTGCAGCTATAATAGAAGAAGCATGTCAAAGAGACAAGAAATGACCAATTATAGCACACTGAAAACAATTGATGCTTGTAGAGTGGAATACACTGTTGCAAGTGAGTCGTGGTGGAGTGTACATTATCACTATAGACAGCTGAAACGTTCGATGGCTTGATTGAATATTATACATGAACAAATTGTCTTACATTAATTTTTTCTATGTTGGGAAGACAGACAGAGCCTATGGTCAAATGTGGGGTAGCATATTCCTTAAAGTAATGAAAAAATTTCAATTTCTGCCATAAATCTGAGTCCTATGCTGCAGAAGCACCACTATTCTTGACAATCACATGTTGAACTCCACTCTGTTGTTGGAAATCTAACAAGGTCTCTTTTCATTGATCTTACCTGTGAATGGTATTTTGAATTTATGAGTCATTATGATGTGTGTATTGGTAATAATAAACATTTTGATCAGATTTTTCAAGACGTTTGATGAATTGCTGCACTTTTTGGTTTTTTTTCATGAACTCTGTCACAGATATTAGATTTTGGAGAGATACCTTTTCAAGTTTGTGACTATGAACTCTGATGCATTCTACATGTGAATCAAGCACTAGAGCTCTGTGGGCCAAGATTTCCGTGGTAAAAATGAGAGCAAGGTGAACAATTTTATTGAAAAATATTTAATTGTCAGCGAAAGCAAGAGTGAAAACAAAAAAAACAAATACAGTCTCACCTTGCTCGTCACTTACTCAGTGAGTTTGCTCCCCATGTGTTCCAGATTATCTGTTGAGATGGTAAAATCTGCCCTCTTTGACGGCCTCTATCTCTGCCATTAGTGATGTTGATGACATGAATGGGGCTGATTCACGAAGTGATAATGCTGGATATAACAAAAAAATCAACAATCGTGCTGATAGCACACAGACTTGGTGAGCATGCTCCCTATCTGTGCCAGATTATCTGTTGAGATGGTAAAATCTGCCCTCTTTGACGGCCTCTATCTCTGCCATTAGTGATGTTGACGACATGAATGGGGCTGATTCGCGAAGTGCTAATGCTGGAGATGTGAAAAAAATCAACACTCGCTTTGATAGCACACAGACTCAGTGAGTTTGCTCCCCATGTGTTCAAGATTATCTGTTGAGATGGTAAAATCTGCCCTCTTTGACGGCCTCTATCTCTGCCATTAGTGATGTTGACGACATGAATGGGGCTGATTCGCGAAGTGCTAATGCTGGAGTTGTGAAAAACATCAATACTCGCTTTGATAGCACACAGACTCAGTGAGTTTGCTCCCCATGTGTTCAAGATTATCTGTTGAGATGGTAAAATCTGCCCTCTTTGACGGCCTCTATCTCTGCCATTAGTAATGTTGACGACATGAATGGGGCTGATTCGCGAAGTGCTAATGCTGGAGATGTGAAAAAATCAACACTCGCTTTGATAGCACACAGACTCAGTGAGTTTGCTCCCCATGTGTTCAAGATTATCTGTTGAAGTGGTGAAATCTGCCCTCTTTGACGGCCTCTATCTCTGCCATTAGTGATGTTGACGACATGAATGGGGCTGATTCACGAAGTGCTAATATTGGAGATGTGAAAAAAATCAACACTCGTGTTGATAGCACACAGACTCAGTGAGTTTGCTCCCCATGTGTTCAAGATTATCTGTTGAGATGGTAAAATCTGCCCTCTTTGACGGCCTCTATCTCTGCCATTAGTAATGTTGACGACATGAATGGGGCTGATTCGCGAAGTGCTAATGCTGGAGATGTGAAAAAAATCAACACTCGCTTTGATAGCACACAGACTTAGTGAGTTTGCTCCCCATGTGTTCAAGATTATCTGTTGAAGTGGTGAAATCTGCCCTCTTTGACGGCCTCTATCTCTGCCATTAGTGATGTTGATGACATGAATGGTGCAGATTCACGAAGTGCTAATGCAGGAGATGTGAAAAAAATCAACAATCGTGTTGATAGCACACAGACTCAGTGAGCATGCTCCCTAACTGTGCTGGCTTATCTATCATATTTGTTTGCTACATTTTCATTAGAGAAGTATAACCATGATGGCAGTATACCTAGGGTATAGTAACTACAAAAATGTCAATGTTCATGAAAAATTCTGCCTAGGTTTTCATAATTTAGCTGAACAACTGTTGTTTTAGAACCTTGTGTTAGTAAAATTGTAAGCAGTTACACCAATGGGAAAATATCCCGAGGATCCTGCTAACTGTTAGTAGAAAATGAGAAAGAAAGCTTGACTCCACCCTTGAACCTACCGTTGAATCTGGTGTTAGCTATTCTGTAAGTAAAAAATGCTTACTCACAGTGTAACTAACAGTAATATGAGCCTTCCTAACAATTCGTTTGCAGTGCAGTATGGTCTTAATCTTGGCTAGGGGGTATTGCTTGCCACATATCCATCGATAGAGTGAGAAGGGAAACCGCGAGCCTTCACCAGAGCACCAAAGTCACCTCCAGCAATGCATTCGACCCCGTCCAACCCTAACCAGGAATGGCTGGGATAATGCATCTTCTGGCAACGAGCGATCAACTGCCACCATCAAGAGCACTGGCTCCACTACAAGTGCCGTTACCCTCAAATCCAATGCGAGCAACCGTCCCCATGCTGATGACTATGTTCATCTTGGCAAGGAGCACTGTCGCAGAGCCTACATGATTAGTTCGGGTGGAAAGAAGATCAGCGTGATCTTCCCCTACTTGAAGGCTACTACCAACGAGTCCCCCTCAAGACTGGCAACGTCATCAATGGGAAGGAAAATGATGACCTCTCAAAGGACAAATGGGATGCTCTAAAGGCTGCTGAAGATATCCACTGTCAGGAGGACTTGTGCCTGGTGGCTGAACGATTAAACACCAACAAGATAGCAGCGGCAACTCACCCGGACAGTCTGAGAGCCCGTAAGTCATAGGTTGTTAGTTCGATAGATAATAAATTTAATCACGCTCACAATTCTCGTAAGTGCTCTATCCTGCGATATCATATTAGTTACAAATATTTCCTGTATACATATTATCTCTATATTGTATTAAAGACTTCAAGTACGGCGTCATACTAAGTTTAAGTAATCTTTTTTTTCTTTCAAGCCCTTGTAAATCCTCCTAGTCATAGAGCCCTATGTTATCATTCCATCTGAAATCTAGTATTTTTACTTATTTCTTTCTCAACTTTACTATATTTATCTGTCTGTACTTCATGAAACGAGGTCCTGACTTAAGGATCTTGTTATCATGCAATTTTCAAAAAGGCCTAGTCATGGCCTGTCGGGAAATTAATTTTCCGACATGATGTTAAGTATGGTACCGTACAACATCCCATCACAAGTGCAATACCATACATTACTTCTCGCTGCCCCTCCCAAAAAATATCTCAAATCATAACCACGATGGACTCTTTCTACCGTCCAAATCAAACCCTTCGATCTCAGCCCCCATTATGAATTTGGCCCTGCCGCAACCATCACTGTTAAGCTAAGAACAACAAGGATGAGGGGCTGAGCGCAAGGTAAGAAAATATGGAGTTAGTTTTTGCCATGCTTCTTCACGACTAACTTTTTCAATTAAATTGTTCTGCACTGTCCGCGCCACAGTGTATATCTCAGTCACCAGAATGAATTTGACCCTGCCGCTCTTGTCGATGTTGCTCTAACAACAACAAGAACAAGGGGCGCCAAGCGCAAGGTGAGAAAAAAATGGAGTTTTGACTGTTTGTGATTCTTCTCGACTAATTTTTTCAATTAAATTGTTTTGCACCGTCTGTGCCATAGTAGATATCTCAGCCACCAGGCTGAATTTAGCACCACCGCTCCCATCGCCAAAACGACAACAACAGCAAGGAACATGAGCTCTGAGCACAAGGTAAGAAAACATAGAGTTTCTATTTTTTACCGTGCTTCTTTGCTACTAATTTTTTCAATTAAATTGTTATGATGGTCCGCGCCATAGTGGATACTTCAGCTCCTAGGCTGAATTTGGCACCGCCTTTCCCATCACCACAAATCCAACGCCAGCAAGGATCAGGGGTGCCGAGCGCAAGGCAAGAAGTAAGGAGTTCAACTTTTTTACCGCACTTCTTTGCTACTAATTTTCAATTAAATTGTTTTGCACTGTCCACGCCATAGTGGATATCTCAGCCCCAGGCTGACTTTGGCACCTCCACACCCATCGCTGCAATGCCAACAACAGAAAGGAGCAGGAGCGCTGAGTGAAAGGTAAGAAAGAAGGAGTTCATTTTTTTACCATTCATCATCACAACTGATTTTTCAATTTAGTTGTTTGCACTGTTCATGCCACTGTGGATATCTCAGCCCATAGGCTGAATTTGGCACCACCTCTCCCATTTCCACAAATCTAACAACAAAAAGTAACAGGAGTGCCAAGCGAAAGGTAAGAAAGAAATGGAGGTTAATGTTTTACAATTCTTCTTCACAAGGGATTTTTTCAATTAAAATCTTTCTGCTGTCCTCTCCACAGCGAATATCTCAGCCTCCAGGCTGAATTTGGCACCTCCCCTCCCATTGCTACAACCCAACAATGAAAAGGAACAGGGATGCCAAGTGCAAGGTGTCATGGTTGTTTTTAGATTTTTGTTGATTGATCTATGACATACAATTTTTTGCATTTAGACTACTGTTTGTGCAACTTCAGCCTGTAGTGTTCATGTAATAATTAATACGGCATCAATAACAACATCGCAAAACTTAAAGAATCAACATCATATTTCTAAAAGTCGTTACCACCAATGAGCAACAGTAGTGACATATGTAATCTATAGTTTCTGCCTTATAAATTTCATGAGTAGCAACACAACATAAGGATTGGTGCTTACAGATAGTCTTCTGTTGTACCTACACAAATCAACTGTCGGTAAATTACTCACGGGTTTTGTCACTAGTACTTACATCGTATAAGTTATTACATACACAGCTGTGACTTTCCCTGGTACTTTCCTTACACCTTTTTCGTAACTCTACTTACGATAAAATACATAGTACTACACACATCCAGATGGACTTTCGCCTTCTCAGACTGGTGTGGCCTTTGATTTCTCAGCAAACTCCTTCCACCCGACTAAAGACTACTCTGCAACCAATAACTCCTCAGGTGTTTATGTGGGCGGCTCAAGTGCCTTGACTGGTCGGCTGCCAGCTGCCAGCTGGGCCAGAATGTATTAGTGGTCATGTATGTAGCAGCGACAAAGCTCAGAGTGTTGCTTTGTCGGCAACCAACCGAGACTGTCTTTGCCAAATGACTGGGATATGACGGAGATTTTTGATGGTTTGGCTGATGCGAAGGCTTGGTTGAAGGAGGGCAAGCACACTGCAGCAGTGGGTGGCTTGGGCGGAGATGGTGACGGCTGTGGCATCGCCAGTGATGAATCCAGTGAGCCAAAGAAGCCCTCCCCTAGAAAGAATGAGAAGAAATTCTCCAAAAAGTCAGGCAGGAAATCTTCCAGGAAATCCTCATCATCCTTCTCTGCTTCACTCTCCTCATCATCTTCCTCATCATCATTGTCTGAGTCGGAGTCAAATAGTTCAAGTTCCTTTGAGGACACTAGGGTGAGGAAAAAGAAGAAGAACCGCCGCCGCCACCATAAGGGCAGCCACAGCCGCAGGAAGTCGGTGGTCAGGGCTACCAACATTCACCTGTTTTCTAAGGACACGTCAACTGGAGATGACAAGAGTGCTTTTGGACTGAAGATCTCTGACCAAGACGTGGGTGCTGCCCTCTGTCCTCCAGAGATGCATAGGAAGGATCGGGACAGTTTTGCGGCTTGTATTACGGATGTGACAACAATGACAGGTATGTATCACAAATTGGACATGGATAGGAGTGAGATTGAAACTGTGTTTGAAGGGGCCATCTCTATCATGCAGGTAGCTGGACGGAATTTGATCACAGTTGCACAGTGGAATCGGGAGAAGAAGCCCACCCTCTCCGGGATTAAGACACATGCTGAGTTGACCAACGTGGATGAGGAAATTGCTGAAGCCGAGTCACTAATTTTTGAGGAGATGGACTCTTGTATCAGAATCTTTATGCGGCGCTGCCACTATGATGACAATGCTAATGACAAATACCTTTCCTGTGAATTGTGGATTCGAGTCCCTCAGGACACCCTTACCTACTTCAAGTGGTTGATTGGTGCAGTGCAACAACAGGCCCTTCAGCACGGTTTTGAGGGTGGGATAGGCGGAGCAAGCTTTGTGATACTATTCCAAAAAGTTGGTGCAGATTCATGTCCTTAGCCCTACCTATCACTATCTTTGTGATGCATCCCACAACAAATTTGTCAACACCCTGATCTATCGCCCATTGCTACAATCTCTTCTTACCCAGTCCTTGGACAGTCCTGCCGGGAATGGCAGTGAAGGTTGCACTCCAAGCAACACTGGACTGGAGGCTCAGAAGTACAGTCACTGCAGCAGCAAAGTTCTCTACAAGAAGCTGGGAGTGGCCCTTGGTCACTCAACCTTCTGAACAAGTTCCCAGTTGACATGTAGGTAGTGGAATGCGGCAGTTGGCAATGTCCAAAACACTCCTATACTCCTTTCCAATGGGACTCCTGTGTGCGGGAGGCATCTCCCAGCTCTCGTCCATGGTTTGTTGTGGAGGTCTGACTCCCAACTCTCTCCTATGGGATCACGGTCCAGCTGAAACGGGTGTTTGTGTTCGATGGGAGGAGCTTGGTTACTCCACCAAGATGCAAGTGGTTGATTCCCAGCACCGTGGTGGAGTGGTCACCCAGCCCCGAGCTTTGATTGTGCTGGATTATATGAGGGTTCGTGGTCATGGGAATCATACAGCCATCTCTTGCCTAGTCATCCCATGGCATGCTCCAAGCAGACAATCTTCTTTACATGTCCGCGCTCCAATCTGTACCGTAGCGCATCCTCTCTTTTCAACTCCAGTTGATGCTGCCTCTGGAGAGCTTCAATCCTTCTTGTTGCAGCAACCCTGCATCTCCTCAACTCATCTTCCTTCTTAGCTCTGAACACAAGAAATCTCTCAGACCTACAGGCAAGCAGCTGAGTTGCTTTGTCTGCTTGATCTCTGTGTTTCTGGGCTAGAAGGAGAGACTGTTGGTTAGTGTGTTGGAGATGAGATATTTCAGTTGTAGCAAAATTTAACTCATCTTGCATTAACTCCAACTCCTTTGTAGAATCCTTCTGGGCATTTAGGTACTCTCTTTTTTGGGAGGCGAGTTGTTCAGTGACAACTGAATTCTTCCTCCTCTGATAGTCTCCCTTGTTCCTTAGGGAGCGGAGACGCTTTGTGGTAACATCAGCAGTGGTTGGAGGAGGAGGAGAGGTAGGAGGAGGAGGAGGCTTTGGCATTGGTACCGCATTCATTTCAGCAAGGGGAAGAACAGACTTCGACTTGCGACCACTTGCATGCCTTGATAAGGAGGAGCCACGCTTCCTTCTTTTCTTCTTGATGGTAGATGTTATTTGCTGATGTTTAGCAGAACAAGATGTGGAGGTGGAGGTGGTGTGGCAATGTAGATTGATGACATGTCCATGAATGTCAGAAGACAGAAGATGCAACAATCAACAATTAGAAAAAGCTAGACACAACAGAAGATAGAAGATGCAACAATCAACAATTAAAAGCAGCTTACCCTGACTTGTTCATCATTGTCTGTTTGCTGATATTTAGCAAAACAAGATGTGGAGGTGGAGGTGGAATGGCAAAATACAGATGGATGGAACGTCGATGAATGATAGTCAAAACAGAAGACAGAAGATGCAACAATCAACAATTAGAAAAACTAGACACAACAGAAGATAGAAGATGGAACAATTAACAATGAAAAAAAACTTACCCTGTCTTGTTCATCATCATTGTCATCTCCATTGACATTGGTGCTTGCCAGACATGAGTCAGGACAAGTCGTGATGTTGTGTTGACATGACAGCGAATTTGGTACCACCGCAGTCTCTTTTATTGGTGGTGATGGGTGAATTAGACCGCCTTTGGACACTGGCTCATCGCGCAGAGTGTCTGTGGTCTTGTTGGCATTTTTGGATGGGCTGCAATGTTGATGAGGCGATGCATTTTGGATTTTGAGATTGCACGAATTGAACGAATCTCGGCCCATCATGACCTCATTTCTTGATGTAGGGGGCTGTTTTTGATGATGCCGAATCGCGATCGACACTTCGCAAAGTGCGTCTGCGGTCTTGTTAGGATTGTCGGATGGGCCGTGGGGTTGATGGGCTGGTGTATTGGCCATTGTTTGCTCTGTAATTCGATCGGTCAACATGGAGGGGCCGGTTCATCACGCATTGACGCACTTTTTCCACTGTTGCTAAAAATTGACCGTGACTTAGCACAAGCCCTTCAAACTGCGCACAGGTAATACTAATATCTATGCGCAGTTTGAAGGGTTTTGTACAGAATACACCTTTAATGCATCAACTAAGTTGTAAAAGGGTCCACTCTATGATGATGCTTTTCAATTAGATTGTTGATGGTCATCATCGCTTTTACGATGGATCGTCGCTTACAAAAGATACTTTTCTCATCAAAATTCTGACACGGGTGTAGTCCAGACCGTAAGAAATGGAGAGGGAAAAGATGGGTGCACCCCCCTACCCATGCAGAATCTACTCACTCCTAAAGGCTTGCACTCTTGTCACAAACAACCTGTTCCGCCTACACAGATGCACCAAGTGCGTTGTTTTGATAGAGACCCAAAGCGCAGCAAGCCCATGGGGTGGATCATGGATGATGACGGTCCCCGTCAACTTCTCTAGGAGGAGACTGCCCATGGCCTGGGCCTTACAAAATCTCGTGGCATTCCTTCCAATGTCCTTACTTCAAACGTGCTTCATAACTTGACTAGCATTTTTCACTGGGAATATAGTAGTCAATGCCTTCTCCAGCTTATGAATGCTTTGGTGCATATTGCCAGTGACTCAACACCAGTGCCTACTGCCGAAGGCAACGTTGTGCCAGATACTCCCTCATGTGATGCCTGGCCGGAATGGCAACCCCTCGACATGACACCCAGTGGGGACTGTACGCCTGCAACTTCTATGACAACAGCAACTCCGTCTTCCAAGATGGATTGGACAAACTAGCATGTCATCAACTGAATTATGGTGAAGAAGGACCAGCTCCCACCCAGTTGCAGTTGCTGTGGTGGGAAGTTCCCAAGTCGCAATGGGAGGAGATTCGCTTAGGTTGTTCTATGAATTTTCTGACAGAACCGGTGCATCAAATCCAACTGAACTCTCCAATGGGTCCCCAGGAGCTTCAAGTAGCAGAGGAGTTTGTTGACGAGTTGGTTGCATTGGGAGTACTTCCCCCCCTGTTGACGATCAGGGCGATTCTATTGACATTGTAACCAATGCCCCTCTCTTCACCGTACCCAAACCAGGTCAACCACGTCAATATTGTTGGATTGCTGATATGTTAAAAGGCGGACAAAATGCAAGTGTTGGCAGTGATCCCGTAGTACTTCCTCATGCCTCCCATATTCTGGAAGAGCTTTACCACAGCGGATGGTCAGCAGGCTTCGATTTTTCCAAGTATTTCTACAATTTTCCACATCATCAAGATGACCGTCCTTACCTTGGAATGCTTCATCCACACACCCAGGATCTCCTGGTGTATTTTGGCCTGCCCATGGGGGCGGCAACTTGCCTGGGGTTGCCCGTCATAGTGGAGAGGCTCTCCTTTGACTTGTTCATGAGTCCAATCACCTCTTCCAGGGAACTCCGTCGGCCAATTGTTGGTGGATGGGATTCACCCCTGATTGTCCTAGGATCCACGCAAATGGTACTTCTATATTCTCACAAACAACCACGGCCTCACGGTTAAAGTTTGCGGTTTTGAGGACAATTTCTTACTCCACGCACCAACTTGTTGGCTTCTATACTCCACCCCAGACTTTTTCCTGGACATAGCCTGTCGTTTGGGCTTTCTCTATGTCATCCAAAGAAACACCCTCCACCAAGTCAATGCGTCAAGTTCATTGGCTTTGAATTCGACACAACAACCTTTCCTGAGCTCAAAATTCCCCTTGCCAAACGTGAGCGGGCAGTTGCCATTGTGGAATACCAGAGCGCCGCACCATCATTTTCCCGCCTTTCCCTTGCAGTATCCACGGGCATCTTGCAATCCTTGGTAGAAGCCACTCCAAATCGCATTGGTGCCACGTATCTGCAGGCCCATTATGATGCTCATCACCCTCCAGGGATGGGACCCGGGCTTGCCCCTTACTGCACCAAAACTGTCTTGCCATCATCCATGCGTGATGAACTCCAATGGTGGTCAACGTTGCTTCGTTCCTCCCACAGGCACCGGTCTCGCATGCTCCAATCGGCAACTCTTATTCCCAACAGGGGGGATGGCTCTGTCACTGGAAGTGGTGCCACCCTTAGACTCCCTGATAAACTGTTACAAATGTGGCAAGGACTGTTGTCTCCGGTTGTATACAAATTCTCCTCCAACTTGAAGAAACTCAAAACTCTGCACCTGACTCTGCTCCATCTCCAATCTCACGGTAGTGACTCTATCAGAAGCACCACATTATTTTATGGATAACTCTACCACCTACTGGATTGCACAGGCTGGTAGTTCTCCAAGCCCTCGCCTTAACTCATTAATTTGGCAAATTAAGTGTCTCAAGCTTGAGCTCAGCATTCAGCTTCAGTTTGTTCACGTGCCCGGTGTTGTCATGATCCAACAAGGTTCGGATGCTCTCAGTCGAGGTGTATGGGTGACTCCCTTTCAAGCAATCACAGACCAGCACATGCTCACAGCTGCAGTCTTTTCCCCTCTCACCCCTGATACAAACCACATCCTTTCTTACATCAACCAATACCCAATACCATCTGTCCTCTACCTATCGTCTTCAGCCTTGGCCAGATCAGTGATTGCAAGCATACTCCTAGACAGTTTCTCTGAGTGGTTTCCGCCTCCAGAAATTGCCCGGCAGGCCATCACATTCATGCTGCAAGCATGGGTCCAATGTCCCACCACTACATCGGCACTCTTTTTCATCCTTCGCGTTATCCCTGGTTGTTGGTTTGGGTTATCGCGACATATCAAGGAGCTGGCCATGGCATCAACTCATGATTTTGTCTTGCTTGATCAACCTCTATTGCCTATTCCCATTATTGTTTCATACTCAGCTCCTCATGTGTGTACATTGTCTGACTCCTATACCCAGATGCCGACTTCAAACCAACAAACCCACTTTTCCAACATGTAGCATGTCTCCCCGCAAGTATCGTTAAGTTAGAGGCCACCACAGATGGCCCTATTCAAATATTTGAAGTTCTAGCATTTTCATCTGGCATCAATGTTGCCAAGGATGGTATTGCAAGTCAGTCGTCAACACGCAAAAATCGTTGAAAGTTTGAAGCATCAAGGGCAATCGATGACAAAAACAGCACATTTTCACACACCAATCGAGGCAGTGCCTGGTGGCAAGTCAGTCTGGCCAGGAAGCTGACATAAACTCTGTTTCGATATTGCATCTCTGGTGCAGGGATCCAAGTGATCCAACTAATTGCCTTTGTTGTCTATCCGATGCAACGCTATCCCTGCTCAACGATCAAGGCGTCGTCATTGTGTCGCGATCTCTTGGGGACATGTGTGACAAATATTTACTTGATATCAGTTTCAGCGGACAGCATACTGAGTGAAGCCATGTCACTCACTTATCTCAATGCAATGTGTCGCTAGGAATGAGTCAATCCTATTGTTTGATGCTGCTACAGTCAAAAGAGTTGATGAGGATCTATATCTTTTGTTAGTGCTCTATCCTAGTGAACTAAAACAGTAGGAACAACTCATCGAACGTTTTTCTTTCTTTCACCATCTCCAGATCATGACAAAATATGCCACGTTCATCGTGACAGAGCATTCTCGGTCATAGGACGGAATATGACCAGACTGCGACAACGGACGCATTGATAACTCTAACGCGGTCCACCCATTACATAATCTGTGTCACAGGCGGCTCGTTATAATAGGTCGCCACTGAACCCAACCTACTGTTCAGGGATGATACAAGCATACCCGCCACTTGAATCATAATATCAACTCTTAAAAGTATACCATACTAGCGTTTAAGTGTCTTGTCACAAACGAAGTCCTGTTTCGCAATCAGTGGCGAAGTCTGGGAGTGCAAGGCAAATGTTTGCGTTCGTATTATTCTGATGTACACTTCGTTTGTGTGACCAAGTGAATGAGAATTCCTACGCTGAGGGGCTCGGCGTTAACCTACGCCATGTCACGAGTTTTTGTGATTTTACACTAGGGCTGGCGACCGCTCTTTTCTGCAGAATATTTCGTACAAAGACAATTGTGAGATAACAAAAACAGAGATCAAAACTATAACAACACGAGTATGAACACAGAGGATCAGCCCATCTAGTAGCTGTGTGAAAAATCCGGTTTCTACAGGAATAAATTCAGATAGCAATTGGACTAATGATTTGATATCATCATCTCCTCTCAGGACACTTCCAACCCACATTCAAACTCACCACATTGTTAGCCCAAGGAATGAACTTGATCGTTGGCTTGCAGCAATGTTCAACTAAAAGATTGTCACAAAGAAGAATTGTGAGACAGCAGTTACAGTGTCTTCGACTCCATAAACACCAACAAACAAATGTTAAGGATCAGTCCATCTAGTAGCTGTGTGAAAAATCTAGCTTCCACATGCATAATTTCAGATAGCGATTTGACTGATGATTTGATATCATCATCTCCTATTGTTACACCTTCGACACACTTTTGAAACTCGCCACAGAGTTAGCTCGCAACGGACATTGACCTCAAATACAAATTGTATTCCTTGTAGATGACTTTGTTTTCTCTGCCAAACGGAAGGTACAGTATTCTGTGTAGTGTGGGCATCGATTCCACATCAAGATATGTATAAGATGACAGACGGTTCCATGAACCAGAAGTATCTACTATCATGTATTGCAAACATTCAGGCAATTGATTGGAATCATCTGACATGATAGGTGAAACCATTTCAATCAC
The DNA here is from genome assembly GCA_013187285.1 of Cyclotella cryptica. NCBI lineage: Eukaryota > Bacillariophyta > Thalassiosirophyceae > Thalassiosirales > Thalassiosiraceae > Cyclotella > Cyclotella cryptica. Next base: position 23,302 of record JABMIG010000022.1, read on the forward strand.
ATACGAGCAATCTTCAATCCGAACGTATCTATCCATTTCTTCCCGGTTCCTATATTTGAATTGACCCGTTTGCACGTCTCTAGACTTTCACTTTTGGATCTGTAAGGAGTGAAGGGTTGCGGAAGCTGACCTCCAAACGAAAAAGACTTCTTCCTATTTTACCCAAGGCCACTTCAATTGGGCAATATAGTTTCAGGGAGTCATGCTGCTTACGCTACTTGAACCTCGCGAAGCAGCAATACAGTACCGTAGGAACAATTTCATTTGACATCTATTTTTGCCCAAGGCCACTTCAATGGGCAATACACATTCCGAGAGTCATTTTGCTTACGGTTCTAGAATCTCAAGAAGTAATCTTCCAAGTACGGGTTACACACTCTGTTAGTCACTGATGTTAAGAGAAACAGATGAAATATAAGAAACATCGATATGGTTATACACTCTGTGAGAGGCACTGTTTTTTAGTTTGAGAAATAATAGTGACATCGATAGGGTTACACACTCTGGTAGGCACTGATTTTTAGTTGGAGAAATAATAGTGACATTGATAGTAACCTTGAAAAACATTACAAACATATCAATGATTCACCATATTTTTTTCCTTCTGGCACCAACCATATGATAACATTCGGAGGCCTGTTGCCCCAAAACGGTTACTACATACCCCAGCAAACAATTCAAGCAACATGCCCTTTAGCATCCTCGCCATTGCGATCCTTGCCCATGGCGCCAAATGGGCCACCGCAACATCCTCTCAAGGCAGCAATCCTCACCCCTTCACTCTCACAAGCATACCTCAGATGGTAAGAATAGGAGTGCATGTACAATTGCTGTATTCTTTCACTCACTATCGAGTCAATCTTCTACGTCATCACCTTCCCATGTCAAAGGATCGCAAGGACAAGATTGTTTTCCCAACCTCTGATGCAGTAAGGCGAGTGGCCCAAGGCAGCGCTGTAGCACATTATGAGCAGACCAGAAAGGCTTTTTTGCCCAATCTTTCACAAAAATTGAATGGCCCAAGGAGGGAGCCAGATCATCTAGTCAACACTCAAGGTCGAAAGATGAAATCTTCTGATTGGGTTCAGCTCGGTCTTGACATTGATGGAGAGGATGACGATAATAATTTTGTTTCGTCTATCTCTCTCTCCGGTGATGGCAGTGTGTTGGCAATTGGGGCTCCGTACCATTCTCCAAGTAGTCGCTACGAGGCAGGAACTGTTCGAGTATTCGAATTCAAGGGTACTGGCTGGACTCAACTTGGTCTCAGCATTGATGGAGAGGCTGAAGGTGACAACTTTGGTTCGTCTGTCTGTCTCTCCAGTGACGGCAGTGTGTTGGCAATAGGGGCACCACACCATGATGCAAATGTCGGTACCGTTCGAGTATTCAAATTCAATGGTACAGGCTGGACTCAACTTGGTCTCAGCATTGATGGAGGGGCTCAAGCGGATAACTCTGGCAAGTCCGTCGCTCTCTCCAGTGATGGCAATATGTTGGCCATAGGGGCACCAGGCCTTGACGGACAAGTTCGAGTATTCGAATTCAATGGTACTGGCTGGACTCAACTTGGTCTCAGCATTGATGGAGAGGCTGAAGGTGACAACTTTGGTTCGTCTGTCTGTCTCTCCAGTGACGGCAGTGTGTTGGCAATAGGGGCACCATACCATGATTCAATGGTCGGTACCGTTCGAGTATTCAAATTCAATGGTACTGGCTGGACTCAACTTGGTCTCAGCATTGATGGAGAGTATGGAGGGGGCTTTGGCTGGTCCGTCGCTCTCTCCAGTGATGGCAATATGTTGGCCATAGGGGCACCATACAAGTCTCCAAAGGGAACTGTTCGAGTATTCGAATTCAATGATTTTGGCTGGACTCAACTCGGTCTCAGCATTGATGGAGAGGCTGAATGGGATGAGTTTGGTTCGTCTGTCTGTCTCTCCAGTGACGGCAGTGTGTTGGCAGTACGGGCACTGGCATCTGAACTTGATTCTGATGGATATGTTCAAGTATTCAAATTGGACGGTACCACTGGCTGGAGTCAACTTGGACTCAAGATTGAGGGAGAGGGTGCTGGTATTTCGTTTGGTACTGCTGTCTCGCTCTCAAGTAATGGAAGAGTGTTGGCTGTTGGAGCACCACAGCTTAACACAGCCAGATATGTTGGAGTGTACAAAGTAAGATCCCACTGGATTTTAGTTTTCATCCAAAAAAAAACCATTTATAAACACAGGAAACTAATTTGATCTGCTCCTGAACAGTATGACTTCCTTCTGACAGCAGTTCCATCCTCCGAGCCCAGCATTCTGCCTTCCACTTACCCCTCATTGAACCCCAGCAATGCACCCTCCTCTGAGCCTAGTACTCTGCCAACCTCGCAAACGTCCTATGAGCCTAGTACTCTGCCATCCTCACATCCTAGCACAGATCCCTCAGCTGAGCCAAGTACTCTACCCTCTTCTGCCCCATCAACACATCCAAGTTATAAGCCATCCTTTGTGCCCAGCAACCAGCCATCCTCACAGCCATCCTCAAAGCCCTCCTTTGAGCCGTCTTCACAACCCAGCAGAAATCCATCTGCTGTTCCTAGCAGCCAGCCATCATTACAGCCATCCACCTACCCCACATTGAATCCAAGCAATCCACCGTCCTCTGAGCCAAGTTATCAACCATCATCAATTCCTAGTTCAGACCCTTCAAGCAAGCCAAGCAGTCAGCCCTCCTCTACCCCATCAGCATATCCAAGCAAAATGCCATCCACTGAGCCCAGCGACCACCCAACAACACATCCTTCCTTGCAGCCATCATCAGATCCCAGCAGAAATCCATCTTCTGAGCCCAGCATTCAGCCATCGTATCAGCGTTCTAGTGCCAGTTACAGTACCTCCTTTCGAGCTCCACGTTGTATCACCCTCACATCTGGGTGCTCTTCAGGGACACTCTTGAATGGGCGTGGGAATATGACTAATGGGATAGAGGTTAATGCACCAAACACAATTGATGGATGCCAAGATGGAAACAGTGGAAGCTATCAAGATGCTGAATCAATTGAGAAAATTGTTGTGCATTCTGTGTCTGGTGCTCTGATGTCAGCTGGCACTCAAGTCACAATTAAAGCTACTGTTTGGGTATGGGACTATATATCTGATCGTGCAGACTTTTATTACACTGACAATGCCAGGAACCCTACTTGGAAATATCTGGGAACAAGGGATGCAACTTCAAATGGCATTCAAACATTGACAATGACATACATCCTTCCTGTCGGGACAGGCAATCAAGCCGTCCGTGTGAATTTTAGGTATGAGGGGAGTGTGGGTGCTTGCTCAGCAGGAAGTTACAATGACAGGGACGACCTTGTTTTTTCGGTAGCAGATACACCGAGCAGCCAGCCATCATCCAAGCCCTCCACTCACCCCTCATTGAACCCCAGCAACACACCATCCTATGTACCTAGTATTCTGCCATCCTCAAACCCCAGCGTGATCCCCTCAACTGAACCAAGCAGCCAGCCCTCCTCTATCCCATCAACATATCCCAGCAAAGAGCCATCTTTGGAGCCCAGCACCCAGCCATCATCACAGCCATCTTCACAGCCCTCCTCTTGGCCATCCTCAAAACCCAGCAAAAGTCCATCTGCTCAGCCAAGTAGCCAGCCATCATCTCTGCCTTCCGCTTACCCCTCATTGAACCCCAGCAATGCACCCTCCTCTGAGCCTAGTACTTTGCCATCCTCTTATCCGTCCTATGAGCCTAGTACTCTGCCATCCTCACATCCTACCATGGATCCGTCAACTGAGCCAAGTACTCTACCCTCTTCTGCTCCATCAGCACATCCAAGTGACAAGCCATCATTTGAACCCAGCAACCAGCCATCTTCACAGCCATCCTCAAAGCCCACATTTGGGCCATCTTCACAACCCAGCAAAAATCCATCTGCTGTGCCTAGCAGCCAGCCATCATTACAGCCATCCACCTACCCCACATTGAATCCAAGCAATCCACCGTCCTCTGAGCCAAGTTATCATCCATCATCAATTCCTAGTTCAGACCCTTCAAGCAAGCCAAGCAGTCAGCCCTCTTCTGCTCCATCAACAGATCCAAGCAACAAGCCATCCTATGAGCCCAGTCACCATCCATCATCACAGCCTTCCTTGCAGCCATCATCAGATCCCAGCAGAAATCCATCCTCCGAGCCCAGCATTCAGCCATCAAATCAGCGTTCTAGTGCCAGTTACAGTACCTCCTTTCGAGCTCCACGTTGTATCGTCCTCACATCTGGGTGCTCTTCAGGGACACTCTTGAATGGGCGTGGGAATATGACTAATGGGATAGAGGTTAATGCACCAAACACAATTGATGGATGCCAAGATGGAAACAGTGGAAGCTATAAAGATGCTGAATCAATTGAGAAAATTGTTGTGCATTCTGTGTCTGGTGCTCTGATGTCAGCTGGCACTCAAGTCACAATTAAAGCAAAGGTATGGGGAAGGGGAGATGCACCTAATAATGCGGACTTTTACTACACTGACAATCCCAGATCCCCAAGTTGGATATACCTGGGCACAAAGAGTGCGACTTCAAATGGCATTCAAACATTGACAATGACATACATCCTTCCTGTCGGGACAGGCAATCAAGCTGTCCGTGTGAATTTTAGGTATGAGGGGAGTGTGGGTGCTTGCTCAGCAGGAAGTTACAATGACAGGGATGACCTTGTTTTTTCGGTAGCAGATTCACCGAGCAGCCAGCCATCATCCAAGCCTTCCACTCACCCCTCATTGAATCCCAGCAACACACCATCCTATGAGCCAAGTACTCTGCCATCGTCAAGCCCTAGCACAGATCCCTCAACTAAGCCAAGTAGCCAGCCCTCCTCTATCCCATCAACATATCCCAGCAAAGAGCCATCTTTGGTGCCCAGCACCCAGCCATCATCCCAGCCATCTTTACAACCCTCCTCTTGGCCGTCCTCAAAACCCAGCAAAAGCCCATCTGTTCAGCCAAGCAGCCAGCCATCATCTCTGCCTTCAACTCACCCCTCATTGAATCCCAGCAATGCACCCTCCTCTGAGCCTAGTACTTTGCCATCCTCTCATCCGTCCTATGAGCCTAGTACTCTGCCATCCTCACATCCTAGCACAGATCCCTCAATGGAACCAAGTCCTCTACCCTCTTCTACCCCATCAATCCATCCAAGTGATAAGCCATCATTTGAACCCAGCAACCAGCCATCATCACAGCCATCCTCAAAGCCCTCCTTTGGGCCATCTTCACAACCCAGCAAAAATCCATCTGCTGTGCCTAGCAGCCAGCCATCATTACAGCCATCCACCAACCCAACATTGAATCCAAGCAATCCACCGTCCTCTAAGCCAAGTTATCATCCATCATCAATTCCTAGTTCAGACCCTTCAAGCAAGCCAAGTAGTCAGCCCTCCTCTACCCCATCAACATATCCAAGCAAAATGCCATCCACTAAGCCCAGCGACCACCCAACAACACAGCCTTCTTTGCAGCCGTCATCAGATCCCAGCAGAAATCCATCTTCTGAGCCCAGCATTCAGCCATCGTATCAGCGTTCTAGTGCCAGTTACAGTACCTCCTTTCGAGCTCCACGTTGTATCACCCTCACATCTGGGTGCTCTTCAGGGACACTCTTAATTGGGCGTGGGAATATGACTAATGGGATAGAGGTTAATGCACCAAACACAATTGATGGATGTCAAGATGGAAACAATGGAAGCTATCAAGATGCTGAATCAATTGAGAAAATCGTTGTGCATTCTGTGTCTGGTGCTCTGATGTCAGCTGGCACTCAAGTCACAATTAAAGCTACTGTTTGGGTATGGGACTATATATCTGATCGTGCAGACTTTTATTATACTGATAATGCCAGATCCCCAAGTTGGATATATCTGGGCACAAAGAGTGCAACTTCAAATGGCATTCAAACATTGACTATGACATACATCCTTCCTGTCGGGACAGGCAATCAAGCCGTCCGCGTAAATCTTAGGTATGGTGGAAGTGTGGGAGCTTGCTCAGCAGGGAGTAACGATGAAAGGGACGACCTTGTTTTTTTAGTAGCAGACACACCGAGCAGCCGGCCATCATCCAAGCCCTCCACTCACCCCTCATTGAACCCCAGCAACACACCATCCATTAAGCCTAGTACTCTGCCATCGTCAAGCCCTAGCACAGATCCTTCCACTAAGCCAAGTAGCCAGCCCTCCTCTATCCCATCAACATATCCCAGCAAAGAGCCATCTTTGGAGCCCAGCACCCAGCCATCATCACAGCCATCTTCACAGCCCTCCTCTTGGCCGACCTCAAAACCCAGCAAAAGCCCATCTGCTCAGCCAAGCAGCCAGCCATCATCTCTGCCTTCCCCTTACCCCTCATTGAACCCCAGCAATGCACCCTCCTCTGAGCCTAGTACTTTGCCATCCTTTCATCCGTCCTATGAGCCTAGTACTCTGCCATCCTCACATCCTAGCACAGATCCCTCAACTGAGCCAAGTACTTCACCCTCTCCTGCTCCATCAGGACATCCGAGTGACAAGCCATCCTTTATGCCCAGCAACCAGCCATCTTCACAGCCATCCTCAAAGCCCTCCTTTGGGCCATCTTCACAACCCAGCAAAAATCCATCTGCTGTGCCTAGCAGCCAGCCATCATTACAGCCATCCACCTACCCCACATTGAATCCAAGCAATCCACCGTCCTCTGAGCCAAGTTATCATCCATCATCAATTCCTAGTTCAGACCCTTCGAGCAAGCCAAGTAGTCAGCCCTCCTCTACCCCATCAACAGATCCAAGCAAAATGCCATCCTATGAGCCCAGTCACCATCCATCATCACAGCCTTCCTTGCAGCCATCATCAGATCCCAGCAGAAATCCATCCTCCGAGCCCAGCATTCAGCCATCAAATCAGCGTTCTAGTGCCAGTTACAGTACCTCCTTTCGAGCTCCACGTTGTATCACCCTCACATCTGGGTGCTCTTCAGGGACACTCTTGAATGGGCGTGGGAATATGACTAATGGGATAGAGGTTAATGCACCAAACACAATTGATGGATGTCAAGATGGAAACAGTGGAAGCTATGAAAATGCTGAATCAATTGAGAAAATTGTTGTGCATTCTGTGTCTGGTGCTCTGATGTCAGCTGGCACTCAAGTCACAATTAAAGCTACTGTTTGGGTATGGGACTATATATCTGATCGTGCAGACTTTTATTATACTGATAATGCCAGATCCCCAAGTTGGATATATCTGGGCACACAGAGTGCAACTTCAAATTGCATTCAAACATTGACAATGACATACATCCTTCCTGTCGGGACAGGCAATCAAGCCGTCCGCGTAAATCTTAGGTATGGTGGAAGTGTTGGAGCTTGCTCAGCAGAGAGTAACGATGACAGGGATGACCTTGTTTTTTTAGTAGCAGATTCACCGAGCAGCCAGCCATCATCCAAGCCTTCCACTCACCCCTCATTGAATCCCAGCAACACACCATCCTATAAGCCTAGTACTCTGCCATCGTCAAGCCCTAGCACAGATCCTTCGACTAAGCCAAGTAGCTGGCCCTCCTCTTTCCCTTCAACATATCCCAGCCAAAAGCCATCTTCCAAGCCCAGCACCCAGCCGTCATCACATCCTTCCTTGCAGCCATCTTCACAACCCAGTGAAAATCCCTCTGCTCAGCCAAGCAACAAGCCATCATCAAATCCATCCAGTCACCCATCGTTATATCCGAGTAGTACCTCTCAGCCTAGTATCGTGTCATCTTCAAGCCCTAGCGTGATTCCTTCAAGTAAGCCAAGTGGTTGGCCCTCTTTTGCTCCATCAAACTATCCCAGCAAAAATCCGACCTCTCAGCCAAGCGACCAGCCATCCTCACATCCCTCCTCTCAGCCCTCTTCAAAACCAAGTCACAATCCATCTGCTGAACCAAGCAACCAGCCATCCTATCAGCCTTCCACTCACCCCTCATTGATTCCAAGCAATAAACCATCCGCTGAGCCTAGTACCCTGCCCTCATCAAGCCCCAGCAGGAACCCCTTCACCAAGCCAAGTAGTTGGCCCTCCTTTGCTCCATCAACATATCCTAGCAGAAATCCGTCCTCTCAGCCCAGCCACCAGCCATCCTCACATCCCTCTTGTCAGCCCTCTTCAAAACCGAGCCGCAATCCATCTGCTGAACCAAGCAACCAGCCATCCTATCAGCCTTCTACTCACCCCTCATTGATTCCAAGCAAGAAACCATCCGCTGAGCCTAGTATGCTGCCATCATCAAGCCCCAGCCTAGAACTCCCATCCATTAGCCCAACAACGATTCCCAGAGCAAGTCCCACCAAGACCCCAAGCAGGTCGCCTACAATGTCTCCATCATGGAGCCCCACAGAGTCTCCTCTTCCCTTGTCTTGCAATGCACAAAGGATCAAGCTGGAAGCCACTGGGGGCGATCCTCTACAAATGTTTGAACTACAGGCATTTTCTCATGGTATCAACGCTGCTCTTGGAATGTCTGCTGAGCAATCATCATCTTTCAACAACAATCAAAACTTCAAGGCCGGGCGTGCTGTTGACGGAGTCAATACCACCTTCTCTCACACTTCGAGCAATGACCCAAATGCGTGGTGGTATGTTGACTTGGGCCAAACGAAAGATGTCCAGGATGTAGTCATTCTGAACAGGTGGTGTGGCAATACAAGTGATCGCAATGGATGTTTTTGCCGTCTAAGTCATGCCAGGCTCAGTTTGTTGGATTCAAGCAATGCCACTGTTGCCAGGACAACCCTAGGCAACACCTGTGGCAAACCAGTGGTTAATATGCAATTTTGCACCACAATGCCTACCTTTTCCCCATCCAAATCCCCCACAGAGACTTTGTCCACAAATCCCACAAAGTTACCCACCGCAAGTCCAACCAGGAGCCCAAGCAAGTCACCTTCAGCGTCTCCGACCATAAGTCCCACCAAGACCCCCAGCAGGTTGCCTACAATGATTCCCAAAAATCCATCTTCTCAGCCAAGCCACCAGCCATCCTCACATCCCTCCTCTCAGCCCTCTTCAAAACCAAGCCACAATCCATCTGCTGAACCAAGCAACCAGCCATCCTATCAGCCTTCTACTCACCCCTCATTGATTCCAAGCAAGAAACCATCCGCTGAGCCTAGTATGCTGCCATCATCAAGCCCCAGCCTAGAACTCCCATCCATTAGCCCAACAACGATTCCCAGAGCAAGTCCCACCAAGACCCCAAGCAGGTCGCCTACAATGTCTCCATCATGGAGCCCCACAGAGTCTCCTCTTCCCTTGTCTTGCAATGCACAAAGGATCAAGCTGGAAGCCACTGGGGGCGATCCTCTACAAATGTTTGAACTACAGGCATTTTCTCATGGTATCAACGCTGCTCTTGGAATGTCTGCTGAGCAATCATCATCTTTCAACAACAATCAAAACTTCAAGGCCGGGCGTGCTGTTGACGGAGTCAATACCACCTTCTCTCACACTTCGAGCAATGACCCAAATGCGTGGTGGTATGTTGACTTGGGCCAAACGAAAGATGTCCAGGATGTAGTCATTCTGAACAGGTGGTGTGGCAATACAAGTGATCGCAATGGATGTTTTTGCCGTCTAAGTCATGCCAGGCTCAGTTTGTTGGATTCAAGCAATGCCACTGTTGCCAGGACAACCCTAGGCAACACCTGTGGCAAACCAGTGGTTAATATGCAATTTTGCACCACAATGCCTACCTTTTCCCCATCCAAATCCCCCACAGAGACTTTGTCCACAAATCCCACAAAGTTACCCACCGCAAGTCCAACCAGGAGCCCAAGCAAGTCACCTTCAGCGTCTCCGACCATAAGTCCCACCAAGACCCCCAGCAGGTTGCCTACAATGATTCCCAAAAATCCATCTTCTCAGCCAAGCGACCAGCCATCCTCACATCCCTCCTCTCAGCCCTCTTCAAAACCAAGCCGCAATCCATCTGCTGAACCAAGCAACCAGCCATCCTATCAGCCTTCTACTCACCCCTCATTGATTCCAAGCAAGAAACCATCCGCTGAGCCTAGTATGCTGCCATCATCAAGCCCCAGCCTAGAACTCCCATCCATTAGCCCAACAACGATTCCCAGAGCAAGTCCCACCAAGACCCCAAGCAGGTCGCCTACAATGTCTCCATCATGGAGCCCCACAGAGTCTCCTCTTCCCTTGTCTTGCAATGCACAAAGGATCAAGCTGGAAGCCACTGGGGCGATCCTCTACAAATGTTTGAACTACAGGCATTTTCTCATGGTATCAACGCTGCTCTTGGAATGTCTGCTGAGCAATCATCATCTTTCAACAACAATCAAAACTTCAAGGCCGGGCGTGCTGTTGACGGAGTCAATACCACCTTCTCTCACACTTCGAGCAATGACCCAAATGCGTGGTGGTATGTTGACTTGGGCCAAATGAAAGATGTCCAGGATGTAGTCATTCTGAACAGGTGGTGTGGCAATACAAGTGATCGCAATGGATGTTTTTGCCGTCTAAGTCATGCCAGGCTCAGTTTGTTGGATTCAAGCAATGCCACTGTTGCCAGGACAACCCTAGGCAACACCTGTGGCAAACCAGTGGTTAATATGCAATTTTGCACCACAATGCCTACCATTACCACCTCTAAATCCCCCACATAGCGACTTTCTCTACGAGCCCCACAGAGTTACCCACCACATGTCCAACAAGGAGTTTCAGTATAAATCAAGTATCCTTATGTTATTATCATTTCTCTCTGGCCAGTCAGTGGATTCAAAAATGGCCAATCAAAACATATGTAACTATTCCTCAACAACAAAATGACATAAATACTAAGTTGTGTTAAGTTACATTATTATATTGTCTTTAAACGTGCCAAATTGAACTGGAATTCATTGATCACACAGTTTTGGTCCCTCTTATTCAACCAATTGTTTATGAAGTTGAACAATTTTAGACCATTTAAGACGGCTTAATACAAAAGGAGCACTCCTGCTCTGTCTTTTGTCCGTGTGACGGACGAAAATGACGTCACAGCTGGAGTAAAAAATTATTTACAACCATACATTGATAGAAAGATCTTTTTACGAGCTTTCGAACGGTGTTCTCATTTTGTTTGTTTGAACAGTCTTTCACGAGTTATTGTGAGTTGAAGGCAGCTGATTGGAACGATCGGATCCATTCATTCTTGTAGAAAATTTGTATGTTTCTACGGTACTACAATAGAGTTACTTCGTTTGCTTCAAAATTCTTCGTTTTACTTTACTCGATATTGTTTTTTTGGAATCCACTGTCTGTCCAGCTGGGTATCATGATACCTCTAGGATACATAGTGCTCCTATTGTATATAGCCGTCTTATTTAAGACTGCACAATTAGATATGTAAACAGTAAGCTCTTTATGTCTAAAAGTTACTGAACGGCCAAAAAACCATTTTTAATAAAAACGAATTGGGGACAAACACCCTTAATAAAATACATCTCTCTCTACGTAAGAGGAGGTAGCACAATCCATGACTGTTATAAGGAACCATCACAATCTGCAACAGCCGGAATTGTCTTCAGTAATAAATTAGACATTGAGGTTGAGGGAAACTGGCAAAATAGTTCATTGTAGTATATACAGTATTTATGGCATATCACTATTTTCAAAAGAAAGGACTATTTTTAACAGATAAGGTTATTTTTGAGAAAAGTTGTTCTTTCAATAAGGTTGTGGGAAGTCAGAAAAATCAACTTGTATGGGACAATGTTATTATATGACAAAATAGTTATTCATGGATAGATACTCCTGTTTTCATGAGATGAATATGTAGTTCAGACAAATGATGTTCTTGTTCCGTTCTGAACATGAGGTTGACCGGGAAATTTAACAGGAGTATCTATCAATATATGAGTAATTTGTCACATATTAATATTGTTCCACGAAGACAATTTCGCTGACTTCCCTCAACCTCATTAATTTCTCAAATATAGCTCATTCCACGAATATGGGCTATCTTGTTCTTTAAATGGTCTTTAAACAGATCGTCTCCATTTTGATGACATGAAACTACTTAGAATCGTGTAGCAAAATTATAATGTATGTTCAATACAGTAGAGGGTGCCTCACATGAGAAGACCGCACAAACAAAGTCGTCAAAAGGAAATAAAAACTAAAATCAAGAGGCAATGAAAGTTGTCATAACTAATACTTCATGACAGGGAAAGATAATACATAAAATGGTGTGTAGAGGAAATGATCTGGGAGGTGCGTCATTCCCACACAATTATCATTTTTTGCTAGAGAAGTTTATTTCTGTGACAACACTCTAAATACGCATCATGGTTTGTTTGAGTAGTGACAGTGGGTTTTGATTGAACAAGCTTTCTCGCATTGGTCATCATGTACCTCTAAGGACTATTCACTTCATGAAAATAGCAGCGACCCTTAGAAATGATGATATTTTGTTAAGAAACACTATTTCAAACTTATTCTTAAGAAATAACGTAACTGTAAATATGTATTCAAGACATAACAGATTTTAAACTATATGTAAGAAAGATACCATTCCTACTGGTGACGTGATCTGACTTCATGCCATTTTTATCAGTAATATGATTTTCAAGAGATTATGTGAAAAGTAGCCTCAATTTTTATGAAATATTGCTGTTGTTTAAAATGTGTTACAAATTTCAAATTTCTTTTCCAAGCTGCTTCATTTTAATCCGTATCAGCCATTACTAATGTTGATATATTGTGTATTAATTCTTGGTTTTGTAGACAGATCTACATGAATGAGAATGCACTATTGAATTTGAAAGGACTTTCTGTTCCTAGTTGACTGTCTCTCAAAGTCCAGCTAGATCTGGTAATAATGGGGCTCATTTTGTTTACAGAAGTTTCCTAAACATTTTGATCAACCAACACCATTTCTTTATTTGTGCTGATTCTCGGCTATATTATGGTTTCCTCAACCTCACTGGGGAATAATATTGTTAGGCTGTGACTTTGTTTGACAAACAGAGAACAGCAATATCGCTAAAACGGGCTGTTCCTCTATTCGTAGCTCAAATCTTGATTTTGTTTATACGAATAGGGGAACAGATAGCCGAAATTGCCATTTTTCTGTTCTCTATTCGTTTTGGGCGATCACGAATAGACGAACAGAGGGGGCTGTTCGTACCCCACGAAACGAATAGACGAATAGAGGAACAGCGTTTCCCGCCTTTTTTTCATCACTCCGCGCACTTAAAAAACTTCAAAATTTATTCTTTTATGTTCTAAATCATATCCTAAGTACAAAAGTTACATTGTCCCCCTTTTCACAAAAAATAGATTTCAGTAAATATTTTTGCTTACGTCAGTTTTTGTGGTGGCGAGGAAGCCCGCGATTGATCAATTGGCCTCTTCGCTATTATTCGAGATAAGCTACAAATAAGGGGGTCTATTGCCCAATTGTGCTGTTCACTGTTCGCGCGAACAACAAAATCGTGATTTTGAGTAGAACAACGAATAGAAAAAAATCGCTATAATACCTATTTGCTGTTCTCTATTCGTCGAACAAAATCACATCCTTAGATGGTATTGAAACAGCCTAATGTAGAAATAACACATTTTGTAGTACGATGTATTATTGAAAATGCTGTAAGTAGTTATTTGAAAATATATAGTCTGTTGACAAATAACAAAATAGAGGTAGTATAAAAATTGACCAAAGGCTTGAATAATATGTAGGGTTTGTTTCTCGACTTAGTTGGAAATGTCGGCAACATGTCGGCCAACATGTCTTCCCGTCACTCCGTGTCAAATCATTGTGACTGGGAGTCAATCTTAGTCACGTGTCAGCATGTTTCACGACACGACATTTGCAAACCTAGTGCAAAGCTAGCATGTCAGGACAGATGTCTTCCAATGTCGTCTTGGGCAAGTCACGACATTGATCATGTTGCCAACATGTCTCATGACATGTTGCCGATGTGTCGGCATGTTGGCAGCTGACATGTCATATAGGGGGTCCAGCCAACATGACAAGATGCCGACATTTCCAACTAAGTTTCTCAAAAATAGTCCTAGTTTTTGAATAAGGCCAATTTTTCAAATAAGGCTTATATCTCAAAAATAGTCTTATACATAAGACTGTTTTCAAGAATGAAGCCTTATTTAAAAGAGTAAGCCTATAAATGAGTCTTACGTGAATCCGAAATATTCCAACGCAGGCAGACCTCTTAGCTTCAAAAAAATAAGCCTTCTGTGAAAAATAAGACTATCTTCAAGAATTAAGACTATTTTCAAGATTCGAAAGTAGTCTTATTGAGGTTGAGGGAAACTGGGGAAATAGTGTGTTGTGTAGTATCAGCAGTATTTATGGCATATCACTATTTTCAAAAGAAAGGACTATTTTTAACAGATGACGTTATTTTTGAGAAAAGTTGTTCTTTCTATAAGTGCAAAATTTTGTGAGGTCAACTGGAAAAAATGTTGTTAGGCATGATAAGTGATAACGAATCAGCCTAATGTAGAAATATCACATTACGTTGTATGTTGTATTATTGAAAATGACATAAGTAGGCATTTGAACATAAATAGTCTGTTGAAAATATGACAAAGTAGAGAGGTAATATGAAAACTGCACAAAGGCTTGAATAATAAGTAGGGTGTGTTTCTCAAAATAGTCTTATTTTTTGAATAAGACCAATTTTTCGAAAAAGGCTTATTTCTCGAAAACAGTCTCATAAATAATACTATTTTCAAGAAATAAGCCTTATTTAAAAAATAAGACTATTTTTGATAAATGAGCCTATAAACTAGTCTTACATGAATGAAAGTAAGGGGAAAAGGCTGAAAGTATTAAATTTTGTATTTAAATACAATACTCCTTTTACACCTAATAATGTGTGAATTTAGGTAGTTTAATTATATCATAATTTACTTCCTTGCTTTCTAACCGGTAGAAGAGGTGTTCCACTGTGGTGTGACCAACCTTGGTGAGAGGTTTGCAAGGATGTGTGATGCACACTGGTGTGCTTTTGGTTCATGTTGAGTCATAGAGAACTAAACAATACCATTTCTTCAAAGTCTTGCAGCAATTTCCTGTTTTGGCCATCAGTGATTCAGAAAGTAGGTGCTAGATGGTACGTAACAAATGTTGTTTCCACTGACAGTTGAATTGATTCGTGTGTGACATATGAAAGATTTGGCGCGAATAGTATATACAGATTACATTTTTTGCTAAAGGCTTAATTTCTGCAAAAGGATCAAATTACAAAATCCCATCCTTTCGCAGAATACAATTCAAATGGCTAAGATTTTGTAAAGGGATGAGATCTTGTATCCACTGTAGAATCATTATTGATTCCGAAGTAGGTAGGGTTAATTTCTGCATAAGGATAAATTACAAAATCTCATCCTTTTGCAGGACTAAATCCAAATGGCTTAAATTCTGCAAAAGGATGAAATTCTGCAAAAGGATGAGATTTTGTAATTTTAACCTTATGCAGAATTTAAGCGTCTTCATAACGGAATCAGTACGATTTTGAATAATATGTAGGGTGTGTTTCTCGACTTAGTTGGAAATGTCGGCAACATGTCGGCCAACATGTCTTCCCGTCACTCCGTGTCAAATCATTGTGACTGGGAGTCAATCTTAGTCACGTGTCAGCATGTTTCACGACACGACATTTGTAAACCTATTGCAAAGCTAGCATGTCAGGACAGATGTCTTCCAATGTCGTCTTGGGCAAGTCACGACATTGATCATGTTGCCGACATGTCTCATGACATGTTGCCGATGTGTCGGCATGTTGGCAGCTGACATGTCATATAGGGGCAGCTGACATGTCATATAGGGGGTCCAGCCAACATGACAAGATGCCGACATTTCCAACTAAGTTTCTCAAAAATAGTCCTAGTTTTTGAATAAGGCCAATTTTTCAAATAAGGCTTATATCTCAAAAATAGTCTTATACATAAGACTGTTTTCAAGAATGAAGCCTTATTTAAAAGAGTAAGCCTATAAATGAGTCTTACGTGAATCCGAAATATTCCAACGCAGGCAGACCTCTTAGCTTCAAAAAAATAAGCCTTCTGTGAAAAATAAGACTATCTTCAAGAATTAAGACTATTTTCAAGATTCGAAAGTAGTCTTATTGAGGTTGAGGGAAACTGGGGAAATAGTGTGTTCTGTAGTATCAGCAGTATTTATGGCATATCACTATTTTCAAAAGAAAGGACTATTTTTAACAGATGACGTTATTTTTGAGAAAAGTTGTTCTTTCTATTAGTGCAAAATTTTGTGAGGTCAACTGGAAAAATGTTGTTAGGCATGATAAGTGATAACGAATCAGCCTAATGTAGAAATATCACATTACGTTGTATGTTGTATTATTGAAAATGACATGAGTAGGCATTTGAACATAAATAGTCTGTTGAAAATATGACAAAGTAGAGAGGTAATATGAAAACTGCACAAAGGCTTGAATAATAAGTAGGGTGTGTTTCTCAAAATAGTCTTATTTTTCGAATAAGGCCAATTTTTCGAAAAAGGCTTATTTCTCGAAAACAGTCTCATAAATAATACTATTGAGGTTTAGGGAAACAGTGAAATAAAGAAATAAACACGAAAAATATGTTTTGTTTTAGAGGAGGAAGCACAGACATTTTTAACCTACACTCCACAATAATATTTATACACGTATTATAATTGCGCTCAAATTTTATAGACACATTTTACATTTGTCGGAAAGGATACATAATATGAGCTCAAGTATGTTTTGATTATTTTTTGTGCAATCATTTTGGCGGAAGCTAGAATTACATGTGGTAATAAGCACCTTTATATATATATACTTTTATTAACACATTCAACGGAAGGGCACGATTGAAACAAAGATCCGTTCAATTTTCTCAAATTAGCCTATCGGCGAGAAATAAGACTATCCGCGAGAAATAGGACTATCCGCAAGAAATAGGACTCTCTGCGAGAAATAAGACTATTTTCAAGTCTTGAAAATAGTCTTATTTCTAGCAGATAGTCCTATTTCTCGCGGATAGTATTATTTCTCGCAGATAAGAGGTCTGTCTGCGTAGGAATAATATTAATTCACGTCAGAGTCATTTATAGTCTTATTTCTCGCAGATAGTCCTATTTTTTGCATAAGGCTTATTTCTCGCTGATAGTCTGATTTATAAGACTATCGGCGAGAAATAAGCCTTATGCGAAAAATTAGGATATCGGCGAGAAATTGGCCAATTTTAGAGATATACACTATACATATATTATTTTTTAAGCCTTCGTTAAATATTAATACTACCTCTGTTTGTTATTCTTCAAAGTACTATCTATTTTCAAATGCCTACTTACCTGTACACCCTAATACAACCTACTACATTATGTGTGATTCCTACATTAGGCTTTTGCATTATCACCAACCAAAAATATGTTTTCCAGTACACCTACCTATTGAAAGAATAACTTTTTTCAATAATAACGTTATCTGTTTTAACAATAGTCCTTTTTTTGAATATAGTAAGATGCCATAAATACTGTATACTCTAGCTACAAAGCACTATTTTGCCAGTTTCCCTCAACCTCATTTTCAAGAAATAAGCCTTATTTAAAAAATAAGACTATTTTTGATAAATGAGCCTATAAACTAGTCTTACATGAATGAAGGTAAGGGGAAAAGGCTGAAAGTATTAAATTTTGTATTTAAATACAATACTCCTTTTACACCTAATAATGTGTGAATTTAGGTAGTTTAATTATATCATAATTTACTTCCTTGCTTTCTAACCGGTAGAAGAGGTGTTCCACTGTGGTGTGACCAACCTTGGTGAGAGGTTTGCAAGGATGTGTGATGCACACTGGTGTGCTTTTGGTTCATGTTGAGTCATAGAGAACTAAACAATACCATTTCTTCAAAGTCTTGCAGCAATTTCCTGTTTTGGCCATCAGTGATTCACAAAGTAGGTGCTAGATGGTACGTAACATATGTTGTTTCCACTGACAGTTGAATTGATTCGTGTGTGACATATGAAAGATTTGGCGCGAATAGTATATACAGATTACATTTTTTGCTAAAGGCTTAATTTCTGCAAAAAGGATCAAATTACAAAATCCTATCCTTTCGCAGAATACAATTCAAATGGCTAAGATTTTGTAAAGGGATGAGATCTTGTATCCACTGTAGAATCATTATTGATTCCGAAGTAGGTAGGGTTAATTTCTGCATAAGGATAAAATTACAAAATCTCATCCTTTTGCAGGACTAAATCCAAATGGCTTAAATTCTGCAAAAGGATGAAATTCTGCAAAAGGATGAGATTTTGTAATTTTAACCTTATGCAGAATTTAAGCGTCTTCATAACGGAATCAGTACAATTTCTACAGCGGGTGCAAAAATTGATCCCGAATGACGTCCTCAACACATAGAGCCAAGCCGTCATCACAAGAAGCAGGTGACTGAACTTTCATCGTCAATAGTACGTTATCGCATGATGATGTCGCAGTTCGTTAGCAATCATTTTTCATTCGTACCTAATAATATATATTACATGAAGGATAGGGAGGGAAAGAGAAGTATGATAAATGTGTATTTTAATAAGATTTTAAAGAATAATGATTTTATTCAATGTATAAAATAATATTGTTTATGCTTTACTGATGAAAAGTTGTTGTTTAAGCTCATTTCCTTTACCTTCAATCCATATTATTCCTTTGAAGGCAGACCTCTTATCTCCAAAAAATAAGCCTTCTCCAAAAAACAAGACTATCTTCTTGAAATAAGACTATTTTTGATATTCGAAAATAGTCTTATTTCTCGCAGATAGTCCAATTTCTCAAGGAGTCATATTTCTTGCCGATAGTCGTATTTGAGAAATTTAACTAAGTGGACTGTCATTTTAATCATGCCCTTCCGTTGAAATGATTTATATAAATAATCATTACTTAATATATTTTAATCCACATGCAATTCTAGTTTTCGCCGAAAAGCTTGAATGAATGAGAATGTACTTTTGCTTATTAATGTACTCATTCCAACGAATCTAATATTTGACTCTGACAAATTCTAGTATCGTAGATCGCGCAATTATATAATGAATACATTTTAAACCACATGCAATTCTTGTTTTTGCTGAAAAGCTTGAACGAATGATAATGTACTTTCACTCATTAATGTACTCATTCCAAAGAATCTTATATTTGACTCTTACAAATTCTAGTATCGTAGATCGCACAATTTTAAAATGCGAGACAGGTAGTTTAAAAGATCTCAACTTCCACCTCTCATCCAAAATGGTTACTTTTTTGTTTTTATGTTTAGGCTCTATTTCACAGTTTCCCTCAACCTCATTTCTCACAGATAGTCCTATTTCTTGCCAATAGTCCAATTTCTCGCTGACAGTCTCATTTGAGAAAATTGATCTTAGTGGACTGTCGTTTTAATCATGCCCTTCCGTTGAAATTGTTTATATAAATAAGCATTACTAATATATTTTCAACCATATGCAATTCTTGTTTTTGCCAAATAGCTTGAACTAATGAGAATGTACTTTTGCTCATTAATGCACTCTTTTCAATGAATCTGATATTTGATTCTGACAAAATCTAGTATCGTCGATCACACAATTATATAATGTGAGACAGGAGTATTGAAAAGATCTCAATTTCCTCCTCTCAACCAAAATGGTTTTTTGTTTTTATATTTAAGCTCCATTCACAGTTTCCCTCAACCTCATTGAATTTGAACTTTCAATCCAAATCACAATGATGTCCATACCAGTAGATTACAATATTTTATGATTGGGGTAGATTTTTTTGCGTCAATTTGGCTCCTGCCAAACTGGCATGTACATTTCTTAAAACCCAGTCACATTTTGTCTCTCAGCTTAACAGTTTAATTGTAGTACTGTCGTGTTACATTAGCTTCCATAAAAAACAATACCAGATTCAACGTAACACAAAAAAATAAAAATGCGACACTACTCTTCCACACCAGGTAGTTTTTTGTGTCAATTTGGAACCTGCCAAACTCATTTCTAATACTCCAGTCTTGTTTTGTCTCTCAGCTTACTTATAAAGGCTCTATCCAAGAGCCCCAGCATATCTACAATGTCTCCATCATGGAGCCCCGTAGAGTCAGTTTTTGTCTTGTCGTGCACTACACTGTGGGAAAAAGCAAATGCCACTGGGGGTGATCCTCTTCAAATGTTTGAATTAGAGGCATTGTCCAGTGTTATGAATGATGCCCTTAGCATGATAGCTAAGCAAACCTCATCTTTCGACAACAATCAAATCTTCAAGCCTGCACGTGCTGTTGATGGATTCCATGCAATCTTAGACTGCCACTCTTGGAGAATGTGGTTCTACTTCCAACTTGGAAGAGCTCGTGGTTTGCATCCCCTCCCATAATAATTTTAAGTTGTCACTCAAGTCAGTTACAGCACACCCAGGCAATCAAGTTCTTGTCAATGACAATGGGGATCTAAACTTTCTATGACAATGGAGATCTAAATCATAGCTCCTGTGAACTGTGATGCACAGGGGGTAGTTCTGGATCAATTGATATCAAGGGCAATGCAGAGACTTCATACTCTGTCCGTCACCATGTTGGGAAGTGGTGTCTTGGGGGAGTGGAGGAAGTTGTATTTTGTCTTCCATGATGATATCCCAGAGGTAGCTGAGATGAATGCTGAGGCAGGAAATTTTGCTAGCATGTGTTTTGGAGAAAATTTTTCCCTGTCTTGATTCCTAGGGTAGTTTTTGTCATATTTAGAATCTCACGCCTGAAGGTGGGCATGGCACCAGCAGGAACCCCTCCACCAAGCCAAGTGGTTGGCCCTCTTCTGTTCCGTCAACATATCCCATTGAATATCCATCCTCTGAGCCCAGCAACTAGCCATCTTCACAACCCTCCTCTTGGTCGTCTTCACAGCCCAGCAAAAAGACATAATCTAGGCCATCTGCTGACCCCTCATTGAATCCAAGCAATTCACCATCATCCCAGTCAAGTAATCTTCCGTCATCAATACCTAGTGCAGCCCCCTCAACCAAGCCAAGTAATCAGCCCTCTTCTGCTCCATCATCATATCCAAGTGAAATGCCACCAATTAAACAAAGCAACCAGCCATCATCAGGTCCTTCCTTGCAGCCATCATCTACTCCCAGCAGAGGTCCATCCTCCAACCCAAGCATGATGCCATCATCTCACCCTTCTGCCGACCCCTCACTGAATCCAAGCACTGCACCTTCTTCTGAGCCAAGAACTCATCGATCATCAATTCCCAGTGCATCACCCTCAATCGAGTCAAATAGTCGGCCCTCTTTTGCCTCCAAGCCCAGTGCCCCGCCATCGTCACAGCCCTCCTCTTTGCCATCTTCACAACCCAGTGAATATCCATCTGCTCAGCCAATCAGCCAGCCATCATCTAACCCTTCCAATCACCCATTGTTAAATCCGAGTAGTACACCATCCTCTCAGCCTAGTACTCTGCCATCTTCAAGCCCTAGCGTGATTCCTTCAACCAAGCTGAGTGGTTGGCCCTCTTTTGTGCCACAAAATATTCCTGCCAAAGTCCATCTTCTCAGCCCAGTGACCAGCCAACCTCACATCCATCCTCACAACCCTCTTCAAAACCAAGCCACAATCCATCTGCTTAACCAAGCAACCAGCCATCATATCAGCCTTCCACTCACCCCTCATTGATTCCAAGCAATAAACCATCCGCTGAGCTTAGTACCTTGCCCTCATCAAGCCCCACCACAGAACTCCCATCCATTAGCCTAACAGCAATTCCCAGAGGAAGTCCCACCAAAAGCCCCCCAGCAGGTTGCCTACAATGTCTCCATCATGGAGCCCCACAGAATCTCCTCTTCCCTTGTCTTGCAATGCACAAAGAATCAAGCTGGAAGCCACTGGGGGCGATCCTCTACAAATGTTTGAACTACAGGCATTTTCTCATGGTATCAATGTTGCTCTGGAATGTCTGCTGAGCAATCATCATCTTTCAACAACAATCAAAACTTCAAGGCTAGGCATGCTGTTGATGGAGTCAATGCCACCTTCTCTCACACTTCGAGCAATGACCCAAATGCGTGGTTGTATGTTGACTTGGGCCAAATGAAAGATGTCCAGGATGTAGTCATTCTGAACAGCAAGACAGGCGAATTTCCCACATGGAAGTTTTTGGTGAGCTAAACTGATGACAAGGGACGACTTTGGTATTTTTTTACTCATGTGACGACTTTCATGACCATCTGACGCCCCTGACGACTGCGCGTGACGAGATTTTGATGACCTGACGATTTTTGTTGAAGACTTTTTGATGACCCTGACAACTTTTGGTGACGACCTTTTGACGACCCATGTTTCGACTCATTGATTTCCTTGTGACGACCCTTCTGACAACTCTGACGACCCACTTGATGACTTCACGACCTACCACAAATAACTACTGTAAAACAGCATAGAAGTGTGGTGTGCAATCCCTCTATATTTTTAAGCAAGTGACGAACAGTACAACTCAGTGACGACCATGACGACTAACAACCCTAACTGATGACCCAACAGATCTTCTGTGACAACCCGTTTGACTCCACCTGACGACCCCTGACAACCCCTGACGACCCAAGTGACGACCAAAAAACGACCCTGACGACCCCTGACGACTTAAGTGACGATGTCAGACGACCCATGTGACGACCTGTTGATGACCATCAAAAATCTCTTGATGACATTTGATGACTCCATCTGGCGATACTTATCGCCACAGTCAAAAATTGCCTGTCTTGCAGGTGGTGTGTCAATACAAGTGATTCCAACAGATGTTTTTGCCGTCTGAGTTATGATGTGCTCAGTTTGTTGGATGCAAGCAATGCCTCTGTTGCCAGGACAACCGGGCAACACCTGTGGCAAACAAGTGGTAAATATGCAATTTTGCACTGCAATACCTACCATTACCCAATCCAAATTCCCCACCACCAGTAACCTAAGGGTACACTCTCAAAACGTCAGAGTGTTCAGGGAGGTTACCGTAGGTTCCAAAAGTGTTCGGTTTACATGTAGTTTAAGCTGCAAAGGGGGCACTTACATGGAACCCTGTGCCTTCGTCAAATGAAACCAAATTTGTAAGGTGTTTCATCGAATGAAACAGAACGGGGTACGTTCAAATACAGATGTGAATATAAGATAAAAGGTATCCCATTTTGCTTCAAATCGGACCAGAGATCATTTTAACTCAACTTAAGAATTAACATTTGCATTTTATATATTTAAAAAAAGGATGATTGTTCAGCTGTGCTAAGGCTCTGCAATTCACGTTGTCTTAGCAGAACCTATAGATGTGAATATAAGATAAAGGTATCCCATTTTGCTTCAAATCGGACCAGAGATCGTTTTAACTCAACTTACGAATTAACATTTGCATTTTATATATTTAAAAAAGGATGATTGTTCAGCTGTGCTAAGGCTCTGCAATTCACGTTGTCTTAGCAGAACCTATGGTTCAGGCAGCTTGATTTCTTCTTTTGTCTGTTTGCACTCGTATGGTTTTGTCTTACAAATCCTGGATTGATAGTGAAAGCATGTGAATTATGTTCATTTTCTCGAAGACTTTTTGGTTTGCCTTGTAAAATTTGAATTTGTTTTTAAATTGAGTGGATACCTTTTCTTGAAAATGGTGTCGGTTGGACACCTACCTGACACTTAACTGACAAAAATTCTTTGTCTGACGAAAGTAAGTTGTTTCTTCTGACAAAGTCATGTGGTTCCATATAACTGCCCCCCTTACACACTAATCTTTGAAGCAAAAAAATCTTCCAAGTGTTCGTGTGGTTCATGTCTGACATTTTGCAAATCACAAGTTACAAACATGAAGATCACCTGTTGGGTCTAGTTTTGGTGTCCATTCTAGACTTGGTCTTTGAATTTTTTGGTAAAGGCTTATTGGTCCTATTTTTATTTTTGAATTGGTTGATTTTATTTAAACACCCTACATAAAGGAATTAAATATGAATGTTGAGAATTCCCGTCCCACAAGCACGTCATTCACTGGCTAGGTTAGTACCTTAATCTGCCAAATCAATCAAAAACCCTCCAAATAGGAATTAAGTACAAATGTTGAGAATTCCCAGACCAGATATATGTCTTCACTTGCTAGGCCTACAAATTCTACACTTGACACTGCGCCAAAAAATATGAACACAAGAATTACACATCTCTAAATACTACTTATACACCTACATTATACAGGTGCTTGCAGCAGCAGCTCTAGATGGGGTGCACTCTCACTTCTATCCCATCACCTCCATTTTTTTCCAATTACATTGATACCCCACCATCCCACCATGGGAACGGCCAAACCTCAGCCAACAGACTAAGTTAGCCCTCCCACCTCGCACCGCCGTGTAACCAACAACAATTGGCTGCGGTGGCTCAAGTTGTAAGGTGAGTTCAAATCTTAGTTGGAAATGTTGGCGAC
The DNA here is from genome assembly GCA_013187285.1 of Cyclotella cryptica. Classification (NCBI taxonomy): domain Eukaryota; phylum Bacillariophyta; class Thalassiosirophyceae; order Thalassiosirales; family Thalassiosiraceae; genus Cyclotella; species Cyclotella cryptica. Next base: position 47,790 of record JABMIG010000022.1, read on the forward strand.
ATGTCGGCCGATATGTCTTCCCGTCACTCCGTGTCATCTTATTTTGGACGACAGCGTGACTGGGAGTCAATCTTAGTCACGTGTTGGAATATTTCACAACACGACATTTGCAAACCTAGTGCAAAGCTAGCGTGTCGGGACAGATGTCTTCCAATGTCGTCTTGGGCAAGTCACGACATTGCTCATGTTGCCGACATGTCTCATGACATGTTGCCGACGTGTTGGCATGTTGGCAGCTGACATGTCATATGGGGGGTCCAGCTGACATGACACGACTCCAACATTTCCAACTAAGGTTCAAATGCACTCATCCTTTTTTCGATTATTCAACTCAGCACATCAATGGCCAAAATTCAGCCCACAGACTGAGCTAGTCCTACCGCCTGGCACAGCCGTGTAGCGAAGAACAATGGGCAGCGGAGTGTCAATTTTTAAAGGTGAGTTATGATGTACTTGCCCATTTTACATTATTATACCCACTACACACCAATTTTTTCAATTAAATATTTACAGGCCTACTGGCAAAATGGCTGAAACTCAGCCTAAGTTTCAAATTCCGATTTTTAGGTTCTGGTCAAATAGTCAGTAACACTGCAAACGAATTGTTAGTAAGCTGTTAGTAAAAAGCAAAGGGCTTACTAACATGTGCATGTAGGTTTAATACTAGGCAGAAACCTTCTCGAAATCGGACTTGTTAGTTAATCTGTTAGATATTTGTGGCTCATAACAAAATTCATCGATTTTTCCAATTTACTTACATCATACTTACTAACAGGTACGTTTTTGCTAAAATTTTGACTAACAGATTAGAATATTTCACGTGCCGATGAACTCCAATGTCCTTACTAACATATTTACTAACAAGTACTCCCCTCCGGGTAGTAGGAGTAAACACAAAAAATAACATGTTTCTGTCCCTACAAAAACCATTTTTGAAATGTAATATTATTTCTGAACAATATTTTTGAAATTTAGGTTTACAATGGGGACAAAAACAAATATATCATTACACAACAACATCATTTGTTTAGATTGATGCGATGGGAGGGAAGTTCTGTGGGAGTGGGGGTTGTATTTCATGGTTGTGGTGGGGGTAGTGGGAAGATGACATGATGAGAGCAAATAGTAATTTCAAATTAAATAGTTTGGCAAATAAAAGAATTGAAAAACTCACCATGGGTGTAGTCAATTGTCCTCCCTCTTTTTCAGGCTTTAGATTTGAGCCATGGGTGAGGGTGGCGTGGGCGTTTAACTCATGGAGGGGGGCAATGGCAGAAGATGGCAGGTCAGGGACGGTCATTCCCAATTAAATAGTTGACAAAATAAAAAATTAACAAAAACTCACCATTGGTGTGGTCAATTGCCTGGCTTCTTTTTATAGCCTTTCAATTCAAGCCATGGGAGGGTGCGGCATGGGTGTTTAACTCATGGAGGGTGGCAATGGCAGAAGAGGGCAGGTCAGCTCGGACATATCAAATTAAATAATGGAAGAAAAATAAAAATTAGCACAACTCACCACTTGCACGGCCAAGTTCTGGATTGAAGCCACTGGAGGGCGCGGGGTGGGATGTGGGGTTTTGAAAGTCATAGAGGAGGGCCGTTGCAGAAGATGTCAGGACAGCATGAAGGTTTCAAATGAAACAATTGACCAAATTAAAAAATCGCGACTCTCACCACCACTTGCACGGTCAATTGTCCGGCTTCTTTTTCTCGGTGTTAGATTGAAGACGCCCATGGGGCGTGGGGCATGGGGCATGGGGTTTTGAAAGTCATGGAGGGGGAGTGGCAGAAGATGGCAGGACAGGGCGTGAATTTCCAATTAAATAGTTTGTCAAAAAAACATTGCGAAACGCAACAACCAACCTACCTTTTTGCCACATCGCAGGGCGCCATGTTGCCAAGAGCTGGGTTGAGAAGACGCGCCAACTTGCAGCTCAAAAGTCCACCAAAATGCTGAGATGCGAGGGGGAGATTGTGGGGACATTTGGAAATCCCATCTTGCTTTAGTGAAGTCAATTTTTATGTGTCACGAAAATAATGGGCGCGGCAACTGCATGCATTGTGCAACACAGTTCACACAAGGCGATACCTTCTATGTGTCGAAATCGACATAACAACTTTAGCATAAATGTTAATGATATTTCAAGCAGCCGCTGCAAGATATTTTAGCAGCAGCGAGAGCCCGCAAAAAGGAATTCGCCTGGTTTCATTAAAAAGATAAGATAATTATTATAACAGTGGCTGCCAGTTAGCGTGCGTGCATCTCTCGGTTCACTCGCGCGGCGCGCACGGGCACGACTTTTTTTAGTGCTGTGCTTTACAATATCGTGTTAGGTATTTTTAACCGCGATTTGGCAATATACTACCCCCAGAAAGTGGGAATCACGGAACAGCCCCTTCGACCAAAGCGGTTGCGGATTGGCCTCATGATCACTTCTCATTCTCTAAATTAAAACCATTGTGATCGAGAAAGGCCTAGTCAATAGCAGTCAAGCGCCGTAATTTTTGGTCATGCTATAAATTAATTTTAGATATATTTTTTAAGGTAATCACAAATCAACAATGATTGAATACCCATGCATGTTGAACACGAAAATGGCATATTTACAGGTAGTGTGTGAGGAAATAAATAGATGTTACCAACAATAGCAAAATGTGAAAAAAGTGTCCCATGTGGAGAAGGAGAAGAACAATTCTGCTCAGTGATAACTAAGATTTAAAAAAATCTTGATAAAGGTCATACATAAAAAATGAAATACTAGAGACAACAAAATTTTATCCAAGACAAAAAATAATTATCATGACATAACAGCATGAAAATTGAATATATATTATCAAGACACCATTCAAACATGAACAGGCAAAACAATGATCAGCTGGCAACAACCCCAAAATAAAGTGCATATTGTGCAAGCTTTCATTTTGCCTGACAACTGATATCATTTCATGGTGGATTTGATATCATAAACTTTTACATGAAGGCTACACTTCAAGTTTGGTTGAAGTTTTGTGCTATAAAGTATGTTGATGAACACATACTGTACTTGGTATGTGAAAGGGTGACTGTGAGGTTTGGTGATATCATAATCTGAGTGGTATGTGGGGGAAAAGAGCATCTGTGTGTAGTCCTAAAAGTAAGATATTATTTTTGGTGTCATCGAGGAGCTTGATGCTCACATATTGTGATATCATAATCTGAGTGGTATGCGGAGAAAAAGAGCATCAATATGTAGTCCTAATAGTAAGATATTACTTTTGGTGTCATCTGTCTGAGAGCGCAAAACTCCATCTGGATATGTGTAATACTATGTACTTTATCGTACGGATGGTTACAAAAAAGTGTAAGGAAAGTATCAGGGAAAGTCACGGCAGTGTTTGTACTTACTTATAGAACATAAGTTTTACACACAAAATGCGTCAGTGGTTTCCCGACAGTTTATGCATGTAGATACAATCCAAAACTTCGTGTAATCACTTGTAACCACAGAGTGTCATTACTCATGCAGTATACAAGTTAGAAATCATACTTAATATCTGTCACTACTGATCCTCATTAGCAGTTACCACTATCAAAAAACAATGTTGATACTTGTCACAAGGTTGTGTCATTACTAATGAGGCAATTAATGCGACAAGCTGAAGTCATAAAAAAATAGCCTAAATGCCAAAATGTCAATGTAATGAATCAACACTTATGCTAATTTTATTTATGCCTAACCTACTAAACAAAGAATTAACAATCAAGCAAGGCATCTCCATATGATAACTGTGGGCTGAGACTGTAAGCGTGTTGCGGACAATGGGTGAGGAATAATCCGAAAAATGAAATCGTAACATAACAAACATATTTTTACTCACCTTGCCCACATATAGGCTTTCTACCATTGGTTTTAGGAGTGCGGCAGCAGTAGCTCATGCACACCTTGCTTTCTAATTATGTTAACATCAGGGCAGCAGCAGTGGCAGTGCAAGAGGAGGCAGAAATATCTACACTATGGAATGGACAGTGCAAAATATGAAATTGAATAAAATAAATCAAAACATCAATATAAATAACTGGAGCATTTTTTTACTCACCCAATCACCAGCCCTGTTGTTTTGATGTTTGATGAAGTGATGTGGTGGTAGCTGCTGCACCAGGTTTGATGAAGTGATGCAGTGGTAGCTGCTGCACCAGATTCAGCTTGGACATCAATATAATTGACAATGTCAGGGGTGAATCAAGGTTGAAAATGGAGCAACACTTTTTCTCACCTCGTGCTTGATGCCCATGTTCCTTGTTGTTATTGGAAATGCAGTGATGGCAATGGCGGCACCAGATTTGGCTTGGGAGCTGAGACATTTCCTGTGGCATGGACATTGTATATCAATCAAATTGAAAATCAGCGGTGAAGCATGGTTAAAAATCAGACTAATTTTTTTTCTCTCGCAGTAGATGCCCCTGTTTCTTTTTCTTGTTGACACCAAGACAATGGCAGCAGCGGTACCCAATACGTCCTGGGGGCTGTGATATTTACCGTGGTGCAGACGGCATAATATCAAATTAATTGAAAAGTCAGTGGTGAAACTTGGTTAAAAAGTCGAACTAATTTTTTCTTACCTCCTGTATGATGCCCATGTTCGTTTTTCTTTCCAACATTGACATGATGGCAGTGGCGGTGCCCAATTCATCCTGGGGGTTGTGATATTTCCTGTGGCGCTCACGGCATAACATCAAATTAATTGAAAAGTCAGTGGTGAAGCATGATTAAAAAGTCGAACTACATAGTTTTGTCTTACCTCGCGATTGATGCCCACGTGCGCTTTCGTTGTTAGCATCAAGATGTCCTGGGGGGTTAGATCGAGACATTTGACTTGGACAGCAGCAGAAATTTCATAGTGGGTATGTCATGTGAAAAACTATGCACAATGATGAGATGATGATGCATGTTGTGAGATGGTTTTTAGCCCATTTTTAGCCATCTTTACTACTGTGGGGAAATCTATTGAATACTGAATTTCCCTACAGGCTGTGACTAGGCTACTTGGAAAAAAGCAACATTACGATGTCATCAAGTCAGGGCCTTCCATTGCAGTAACTAACGGCCTCTTACTGCAATGCAATCACCAAACTGGTTGCACTTCTACCTGTTATGTGTACACCAATAAAAATTTAAGTATATTTATAGTGAAAACAGGTAACAAAATTTAAAGGGTTCAATAAGTTGTTACTATAAGAGGTGGGAATAATCAAACACACAATAGATTAAAAAATCGGAGATTATTACTTTTTTGTATGCAACTGCTTACGTACAACTTCTTTTCCGACATACAACACGCAAGTATACTCACAATATTTGTACGATTTACTATGTTAAACTTGACTACACTCACAAAATAAGAGAGTTCTACTTAAATTAAATATCAATTTCACACCTCAACTCTGACTTTCGCGCTCTCAGACATCCAGGAGCTTGATGTTCACATATATCTTTGGCATCTGTATAGTTGCATCCATTATTGAATCAAAATTTTCACAATGCTTCTTGCAAGAAAAACAACAGATAATCATTCCATTTGATCATTGTATCTATTATGTCAGTTCATGAGATATTATGGCAGAAGGAATGTTCACATCAATCAAACAGAATTTGGATGGATGTGCTTGAAGTGAGATAACAGGAGGACTTAGGAAAAGTAGACGGGAGAGAGATTTTGAGTAATGACGGATGTCAAAGGGCAATAAAGAGGTAATCAATTGTCATAAAGTATGCCCATAAACTTATATTGTTCTTGGTATGTGAACTTGTGACTGTGAAGCTCAGTGGTGTCATAATCTGTGAGTGGTAACTGGAGAAAAGTGAGCATATCTCAAAAGAGTAATATCATATTTTTGTCATCCAGAAGCTTCATGCTCACTTATATCATTGGCATCTGTGTAGTTGCAACCAATATTGCATGAAGTTGTGACGCTGCTTCTTCAGAGCTAGGTTGCAAACTACCCAATAATTCCTCAGTAATTTAGGATTACTGCTTGTAATATTGCCTTTTTTGGAAGGAAGGCGGTATTTGTCACAGTGAAATTACTGTCAAACTAACCTCAAATTAGGGCTGGGGTATTATGGAAGTCAATGAGACTCCTCCTGCAAATTACTGGGGAATATACAGTAGTTCTTGTGGAATTGTCATGATTACTGTTACAGTAATATTTTGAGGGTTTAGTGACAGTAAAAAAGGAAGGGCATAGTGCATCTGTTGTGTTTTGTGTCATCGGTATATGAGAAGGTATTAGAAAAATCTGATCAGGCCAAATGATGTAAATAATTGAATATTTTCAAAAGTAAGCCAAATGCATGCCCTCTTTAGGCCAACATGTCTTACTTTGTAGAAAAACTCTTTTCCATGAAGTAAGCTTGTCTACATGGTATTAAGAGTTGCTTTTGAAAAGTAAGCCACTTTTGGAAGTTCACTTTTGTTGAATCAGCTTACTCAGCAAGTAAGTCATTTTTCAAAGAGAGACCAGAAAATGGTCATGGCCAAAATGGCTTACTTTCAGAAAACAGTGCACTTTTAGAAGAGCCAAAAATAAGAATGATTTCTTGAACAACAGTATTTGGAATGAAGAGAATGTCAAGCATGAGAAAGCTCTTTCAAAAGCTACTACAATACATATCAAAAATGAAACAGCAGAAACTACTTCGCAAATTTGCTCTCCTTGCATTTCAGTCTTCCATCACTTTCATCTCCAAGCAAAAATCATGTAATTGCTGCTGTATCAGTTATCAGTGGTTGACCAGCTCACACAAGTAAGTGGCATGCAGACCCACAGATGAGGTAGTACATTAACATCAACCAGAAATTGATTCAGATTGCTCATTTGCAGCCGGTAATCATCCTGGAGGCTAGGACCAAACCATGTAGAAACAGAGTTTGACAAGATGACAAGATTATTGTCTCAATTGTGATTCCATCACTTTTGTTTGTACCCAGTGTAGGGTGCTCTCTGTGTAATGCAGTTCTCTGCTTTTGTTTGTAGTAACTTATTATAAGAGTTTAGTTTGATGTGCATATGGATTGACATTCCAATTCATAATATAATAGCTGACTAATAATATGGTGATAGATTAATTATTTCTGTTGTGTAATGTATGTTCTTTTTCATTAGTTATTCAGATTATTATAACTTAGAAACCCTGCTTACTTCTTAACAATTCCACATAGCTACCGATTGTAACAAGGTTGATTGTTGGGGGTGGGCCTATTTTAAACTCTCAGCTTTCCTCGAGAGTGGGCCTATTTTAAACTCTCAGCTTTCCTCGAGAGTGGGCCTATTTTATACTCTCAGCTTTCCTCGAGAGTGGGCCTATTTTATACTCTCAGCTTTCCTTGAGAGTGGGCCTATTTTATACTCTCAGCGTTTCTCAAGAGTGGGCCTAGTTTATACTCCCAGTTGTCAAGAGAGTCTTGGTAACGACGAAGGGGAAGGTACTCCATGGGAGTTCTAGGTTTGGAGGGGAAGGTGGTGTTGTTGGAGGCTAGAATGAGACAAATAGTCTGCAGAAGATTTGGAAGATGTCGAGTGAATATTAAGATCTCGTTTTGCCAAAAGAGTCAACACCCACGAAGGATGAAGGTACCACAGTCGACACGACCATGATCCAATTTCACGAGAACATCACCAACCATCCAGAATATTTGGGGTAGATGAAGATGGTCTGCTGAAGATCAGGTGGTGGCACAACTGCTGAAGATTGGAAGATGTCCAGCAAAAAGTAGATCTTGAATTAGAAAATTAATCTGCTGAAGATTTGGAAGATGTCAAGTGAATATTAAGATCTCGTTTTGCCAAAAGAGTCAACACCCACAAAGGATGAAGGTACCACAGTCGACACGACCACTATCCAATTTCACAAGAACACCACCATGTGAAAGGGGCCTCTTGCAAAAATTAAGATCTCATTTTGCCAAAAGAGTCAACACCCACGAAGGATGAAGGTACCACAGTCGACACGACCACAATCCAATTTCACGAGAACATCACCAACCATCCAGAATAATTGCGGTAGATGAAGATGGTCTGCTGAAGATCAGGTGGTGGCACAACTGCTGAAGATTGGAAGATGTCCAGCAAAAAGTAGATCTTGAATTAGAAAATAAATCTGCTGAAGATTTGGAAGATGTCCAGTGCGAATATTAAGATCTTGTTTTGCCGAAAGAGTTAACACCCACAAAGGATGAAGGGACCACAGTCGACACGACCACGAGACAATTTCACAAGAACACAACCGCGTGGAAGGGATGTCTGGCGAAGAAGGATAATAGCTGCGGAAGATTGAAAGATGTCCAGCAAAAAGGTAGATCTTGATGAGAAAAGATAGTCTCCCAAAGATTGGAAGATGTCCTGCATTGAAAACAGTTAAGGAGAGAGGCTGAAAGGATTTGTAAAAGTGTGGGACTTGCTTTCTCTATTCCCAATCAAACAAAATAACAAACTAGAGGTGCTGTGGTTCTGGGGGGGAGTTTGAGGAAGGTGCGTTGTTAAAGGCATTGTGATCTTATGAGGTGCATTGTTCGAGATGTCATGCAAGGCGTGAGGAGACTTTGTTGGAGGAGATGCTGTTGTTGTTGGAGGTCATGCCATAAGTGAGGAAGAAGGAGAAGACAAACATTGATTGTATATTGATTTGCTGAGCTTGCTCACAATCCACGCCAACTTATCTGTCAAGGGAGTGAGATCTGCACTCTTTGATGGCTTCTGTCTCTGCGAATAATAATGTTGGTGACATGACTCTCCAAGATTATTTGCAAATGGCTGATGCAGGAGATGTAAAAAATCACCAATCATGTTGACATCACACAGACTCAAGCTCATACCACATATTTTTACCAATCAGACCACCCATCAAAAACATTGTATGAATTTCCCTTTCCTCCTCAACTCTTACACAAAGCCATATGAAGTAACAACAAATTGTCACCTTCTAACTACTCCACAGAATTGACAATTTAACTTTTTTAAATAGTTCCTCCTGAGAGTTGGGATGAAAAAAATGTTAGATCATCATTACCACAGGATTTAGGAAAAGAACCAAGCTGAACACAGCCTTACATTACTTTGCTCTTTTCACCGGCCCCACCATATCTTTTCATCAATCAGACCACCCTGCAAAAACCAATGCATGATTTTAAACTCCTGTCCCTCTCTCACACACAAAGTCACCTGAAGTAACAACTATTCGAAACTGAGCTTCAATTGTCTAAACTCATATTTAAAAATTAATAGTCTCATTGCAAAACAATGTCTCAGAAGATCACATAAAGACTTACAATATCCAAATGTGCTGGATTAATAAAGCGTTGGGATTAGGTTTAGTGTTTGCTAGACAGCGCGAAACTCATAGATGGTCGTTAATTAGGCGATATAACTAATTTATGGCAAACTATACTGATTGTATGCGTTTGCCCATATTGTTGCGCTCCTTGGGTGGTTCTTAGAGCGGGCCTTTTGGGCTAATGACCTATGGTACCGAGCTAAGTAACCAGGTATCATAATGGGTATTCACTGGGTTCATACATGTACCTTGTTTGGGTACTGCAGATTTGGCATGTATAGCACACCCTTGCAGTGATACCCATGTGGTGCCGTTTGTCGGTGAAGTTGTGTTGTATATGCAGCGCTTGCTGATGGGATTATAGTTGGTAGAGGAGACTTGACATGGTCGATGGGGTGTGATGACTCATGGAGTTTTGTGTGTGGGTGCGCTAGTTTGACTGGGTCAGTGAGATACAATGCACAGACGGTGCGATGATGAATGGGTGCATGATGTTTTGTGACATAGTCAGCTAGGTTTGTTGCTCCCGCCCGTCAGTATGTGCGGAACTGTTTTTGGTTGGTCCTACAGCGTAGCCAATGGAATCTCATGTCCCTGGCTTTGGTTCGTTTGGGTTGAATGGTATTGGTGATGACGCCAAGAGCTGTTGAGTTGTCAATCTGGATTGGTGTTGGTGGTTGTGCATGGCCCAGTTCTGTGAGCAGATGCCGGATGGGTATGGCTTCTCGTGCATTGATGTAGAGGGCACCAAGTTCTGCCTCAGCTGCTGAGGACATGACAGATTTAATGATTTGGGCAAGTGTTAGAATTGCACCATTGTTCCGGGTACCTCGTCGTTTCGGTGAGGAAGAAATGGCCGCCTGCCCGACTGCGGGCTTTGGTCTCTGAGAGATAGGATGCATCACTGTGGGCAGCCAAAATCATGTTGCTTGCTCGGTAGGTAACGACAGCATTTTGGTGTGTCATAGCATAGTCCAGGAAATGGTGGATGCGGTGCAGTGTGGTTTGTGTAGGATTAGCCTGTTGGGTGGCAAGGGAACTGAGTGCAGTGAGCATGGTACAATCAACTGCTCTGGCATAGTAGAGAAATACACCAATGACTTCCTGGACGAAGGTTTTGTCTTGTTTGTTGAGCGGAGTTGATAGGTCTGGGTCATCTACATACTGTTGCTTGGCGCCGTACGTGCGTGGTGTATGGGGGTATGGTTGATGTTGTGGCCTGGTGGGAACGTTGTGATGAAAACGTTGTCCAGCCTTTTGACAGTATCCTGGCATAGAGAGATGTACTTGTTTCCGCCGGTAGTCCCAGGTGATGGTGAGTCCTAGGTATCGTTCTCCTTTCCAATTATGTGAAGTTGTGTAGTGAGTATTTAGTGCTTGGAGGAGGTGTTTGGCATGTCACAGGCAGAGATGTTGGTGGCAGGCCCTTGTTCCCTTGATTGACTGAGGGAGGGTGACCTGAGCGGCCAACAGAACAGCAATTAAATTGGAAAGAGAACAAGTGGGAAAAGTGTCAAATGCTGGGGGGAAGATATCTCCTCTGGAAGAGATACTCACTTTGACAAACATCTCTCTGAGATTTGCAAGCGGGGAAATGGCGGCAGTGGGTTGTAGACAGAGAGAGGGCCCTCAACACCAAAGACAGAATAGCAATTTAATTGGAAAAATTGCATGTGAGAAAACATTGGGAATGGGGGAGAACAAGGAAACAGAAGACACACTCACTGTCGCTCAGTTCTCTATGGCATTTACATATGAGGGGTGCAAACGGGAGGCTCTTGTTCCCCTTGTAGACTGAGAGAGGATAGAACAACAATATAATTGGAAAAATCACCCGTGAGAAAACATTGGGAATGGGGGGAAGAAAAAGGAAACAAACAACACACTCGCCTTCGCCGAGTTCTCAATGGGATTCGCGAGCGGGGGATGCCAGCAGCAGGCTCTAGAGTCTCTTGTAGAGGGAGGGAGGGCCATCGACACCAGCAACAGAATAGCAATCTATTTGGAAAAATTGCATGTGAGAAAATAATGGGAATGGGGGGAAGAAAACGGAAACAAACCACACACTCACCTCGCCGAGTTCTCAAGAGGATTCGCGAGCAGGGGATGCCAGCGGCACTACGCTCTTGTTTGCCTTGTAGAGGGAGGGAGGGCCGTCAACACCAGCAACAGAACAACTATTTAATTGGAAAAATCACCTGTGAAGAAACATTGGGAATGGGGGGGAAGAAAAATAAAACACAAGGCAAACTCACCTTCGCCGAGTTCTCACTGAGATTCGCGAGCAGGGGATGCAAGTGACATGCTCAAGAGTATCGTGTTCCTGGTCGGCATGCCAACGAGCTACATCCTGTTCAATGACCTCTCTGTGCGCCTCTTTGGCAAGCTTGTTGCGCTTTGCATACTTCATTGGCATTTCCCTTTGCTTTCTTTATTCTTGTTGAATGTGCTTTCTGAATGGAGATCAAATTGCATGTACTCTGCTCTTGTCTGTCGAAACTTGTGTGGGCACATACATTCATGCATGCTGTATTATATATCTTGTTCAAGAAGTTGACTTGCATCATGTTCATGCCAAAGTGGGCACAAAATCTGATTTGGCGCACATATAGAAGAAAGCTCTGCAATAATGACTTCATTATCATTAGCAACAATACCACCCCTTGCTTCTATAGACTTTTTGAGGTTTTTCATGTTGCTGACAAATCTATCTTTTAGAAATTTCTTGAACCATTCCGATGACTCCCAAACTTCATCCGGAGTTAAACCTTGAATGCGTGAAGATTTGTCAAGGAGGAGTCTGATAAGAAGTGCATTGGCCTTGCTGGTTCTAACTCTGCTTTTTTTTGAAATATGATGGTTGTGGATTTAATATGCGCTGGATTAAGTCAGGTTTTTTTCCTTGTTCAGCCAGTTGAACCTCACTGCAAATGAAGAACACCGGTAACCTCCCCGTACACTCGAGTGTACGGTGTACGGGGAGGTTACCAGAGCCCCCGGAATGGTATCTTCCGGTAACCTCCCGGTACACTTCTGTAACCCTCCGGTAAACTAGTGTACGGGAGGGTTACCGGAGTCTACCGGGAGGTTACCGGAAATTCGAGACCAAAAGGAGCTTTCGGATTTATTTCTACGTACAATAGGAATCGGTACTTTTTTACAGGAAAACAGACTTCTCAGTAAGTCTTAGAATCGATATCAATCTAATTAGTGGCTATAACTGCATTACTTAGTAGCTAAAAAAATGTTTACCGGTGGCATACCAGAAGTGTACGGGAGGGTAACCGGAAGTGTACAGGAGGGTAACCGGAAGGTTACGGGAAGGCTACCGGAGAGTACCGGAGGGTTACCGGAGCGTACGGGAGGGCTACCGGAACGTTACAGGAGGGTTACCGGGAGGGCTACCTACTGTTGGACTACAATAATAGAGTATGTGTAATTTATCTCCACTAATATAATAAAACATACTACATTAACATATATAAGGGTCCCGCCCAACACATCGCCCACCAAAAGGACACAGGTGCCAAAATTTCAGCCCCAAGCTGTCCCAAGATGAAAAACGATACTGTGGACAATATTATCACCAAGGTAGAAGAAAAATAATTATTTAATTGAAACTAAGCTGAAATGAAAACAATTGTAAAATAGTTTGACTTCAATAACTCACCATAAAAATTTACATGCCTCTGCCGAATGTTGTTGGCAACATGGCGGTGCTAGAAGAAATGCCAAACTCAGTCTGTGGACTGAGTTTTGGCTGTTCCCGTGCCTGGCCTGAAATAATATAATTGAAAATTAGATGTAGTCAAGACAAGTTTAAAAATAAGTAGCCACCTTGCGCGGCGACCTCGGCGGCCTGGATCTCGACGTCATTGGCAATGCCTCCCTCCCCGTCCCTCGCAAGATGGGCACCCCGGCACACGGCACACGGGTCCATCCAGAAGGACATACCTTTCATCGAGTGCCTACGCGACCGCGCGAAGCTCGCCAACTCAGCTGCGATCGCATTGCCGAGTCTCTCCATCTCCCCACGCTCACCGAGAACGGCGAGTGGCTCTACTGCAGCCCTGAGAGAGCAGGCATCAACGAGGCCATGGCGAACATGTTCGCCAACATTCCTGAAGCCCTCTCCCCACGGACTTCCTCCACCGCGAGGCCAACCTCCCTTGCCACGACCCTCTCGTGTACGCCCAGTACGCGTCGAGCTACTACGAGGTTTCCACGATGCAGTCCATCGAGCTGACCGGCGAGAGCAAAAAGGGCTTCCGCTTCTTCTACCTAGTCCCGGACTCGAAGTCCCTCGCCGAGGAGCGTGAATTGGCTTCTTATGACCGCGAAGCCGAGGAACTACTCGGCAAGGCCACAACAAACCTCAGCAAGGTCAACACGACCATCACCATGAGCACGGCAATCAACACCGTGAATCATCTTCGCGCGTACCTCGCGAACATCTGCGCCGTAATCGAAGCCCAGTTTGCCTGCAACCTGTCCCTCCAGGACATCCACACGCCCGCCATGTTCGTTGTCGCCCGGACCTTCGCACTGCACCTCTCGTCTGCCTTCATGCGCGCTTCTCTGAAAAAGAGCAATCGACCCCACAAGCCCCTCGTCATGTCGGCTGCGCAGATGCTCGACCAGTTGAGCATCCTGCTCACGCATCCACTCCGCGACACCAAGAACGCGTATCTCATCGCCCACGACAGGATCACCAAGATCGCTACCGACAAGTTCGTCGAAGCCTTCGAGCTCCCCGACGATTGCGTCAGCACTCTGCGAAAATTCGAGTGCGGAACGGGCACAATCCCGTCTTGCCCTCTCCTCCAGGCTGACGAGGCAAAGGCCGCCAAGTCTAAGCTCGACAAGAGCGCAAAACGCGCTGCCAGCAATGACAATCCCGGAACGGGCCTCGTCACACCAGACCCCAAGCGCCTTTGCACCGGAAAACCCGGGGACTCCACGCCGTCGCCTGACGACCTCTCTGGCACTCTCGTGTACACCGGGTCAGACATGATGCCGACCGTCAGAGAAGCTGCTCCCTCTCTCCGCCTCTGTGCAGCCCGTCAGCGCGTCGGTCGCAACTGCCCGCATGGCGCCTCCTGCATGATGATCCATGATCTGGACATCTCCAAGTGGCCGTACACGACCTTCGCGAAGTTGTCCGCCCTTATCGACAAGAGGCCGGCCCTCGACTGCAACCGCAAGGTGGTCGAACCCGCCAAGGTCTCAGCCCGCACCGCAAAACTATCTGCATCCACTCTCTCCAGCGCAACCCCTGGGAAATCTACAAAATCCTAAGCCTAACTATAATAGCTAGTCTTTACTTGCGCCTAACATTGAAATCATTAGTTACACCAATGACATTATCCACTCTATTTCTTCGGCCGCCGCCAGATACTCCTTGATAGACTCGGGCCAGCTGCCAAGACAGCTGCCTAGTTGCACACGCGTCGTATCGCCCTATCTGTAGCCAGCTAAGGACTACACTAGACAGACGTAGCACGTAGGATCCCCATACCCTTACGTACAACGTTATCCTACTCAGTACAGACTGTCTTCTCACTTGCCTGTAAGACGACAAAATGAGCGGGAGCACCACACACACCGCCATCTTACAATGCACATCTTTGCGTGGACACTCATGTCCTCACTAATCCTCTCCTTCGATTGCTCGACCGACCCGACCAATCGAAACGCTAGCTTCCTTAAGGCTAACTCCCTCCGAAAAAGTTTTAACCGTTTCCCTCCGCTTGCGCGTGCGCTCCGGCTTCTCCTCCACCATGTCCTCCGTCTTTTCCCGCGCCCAAGGTACGTATCCGGTCGCCATGGGTTCGATCTGCCAATGCAGTGGTTCCCACCATTGGGCGGCTCTCGCTCCTTCCTGCACGGACGTGGAACCTACCACGTCCTGGGTTCCTCTCGAACGCGCTCCGGCAGTTCACCCGCTCCTACCACGGCAGCTCCTCGCTCGCACTTGCGACATCTCACACAGGTCCCCTGTCTCTTTCCTCAGTTTCGACCACTTCCGGTCTGACTTCCACGCCCACTTGGGTGCTCTCCCCACCCTCTCTCATCACGCTCCACAAGACCAGCAGCGCCGATGCGACCACGCTCGACTCCAGTTTCAAGAAGTCACTCTCCAATGCCAGCGCATCCTCGCTCTGGCGAACAACAACCTGTTCGCTGGGTTCTCGTGATCACGCCCCACAAGCGTATCCGCCCGGTCTTCCAGCCACAACGCTGCACACTAACCGACCCAGACGCGGGATCGAACTTCGAGTACCTCGTCGGCCACAGCAGCAACGACCCCAGGTTCCTCAAGGCAGAATACACCCGGTGGAAGTCGCCGCACGTACGTCTGCCTTGTCGACACCGCCTCCGCCGGCGTCCGCGCCTGCTACCGCTCTGGCCCTGCCTTCACGGCCGCCGATATCATGGGTACTCACACCTCGACCTCCAGGAAGGCGCCACCTACAAGGCGGTACACCTCCCTCTCTCCTGCCTATCCCCTATGGCGTCAATGACACCGCCAAAGGTACGGTCACCGAGTCCACCATGGACATCCTCGACACCACAGTCGCTTACGGTGCCTTCTGGGCACGATGCCTCCTCGCCCACGACACGGCCCGGTTCGACAAGCTCGTCCGCTGCACCGCAGTCGGCATTGGGAAGGTCGCGAACCGGCTCATCCTCCCGCGCCTCCACTCCGGGCAGTCCTGGGGTCAACCCTCGAGCTGCAAGCTCACTCCCGTCGGCGAAGACGAGGAAGACGAAGCTAAACCGGCCATCGACACCCTTTCCGCGCGACTCCTCGAGATCTCCGACCTATCTACCCGCAGCGTCGCCCCGCCCGCCACGGTGGCCACCTTACGCGGCGACCTCGACGGCCTGGATCTCGCCGTCATTGGCAATGCCACTCTGCCTGTCCCTCGGAAGACGGGCGCCACGGCACCCGAGTCCATCCAGAAGGACACACCTCTCAACGAGCGCCTACGCGACCGCGCGGCTTCGCGAACCTCGGCTGGGATCGAATTGCCGAAGTCTCTCCACCTCCCCACACTCACGGAGAACGGAGAGTGGCTCTACTGCAGCCCGGACAGGGCAGGCATCAATGAGGCCATGGCGAACATGTTCGCCAACATTCCTGAGGCCCTATCCCAGTCCACGGACTTCCTCCATCGCGAGGTAGACCTCCCTCGCCACGCACCCTCTCGTGTATGCCCAGTACGCGTCGAGCTACTACGAGGTTTCCACGATGCAATCCATCGAGCTAACCGGCGAGAGCAAAAACGTTCCGCTTCTTCTACCTCGTCCCGGACTCCAAGTCCCTCGCCGAGGAGCGCGAAGCCGCTTCTTCGACCGCGGCCGAGGAACTCCTCGGCGAGGCCACGACAAACCTCAGCAAGGTCAACACGACCATCACCACGAGCACGGCCATTAACACCGTATATCATCTTCGCGCGTACCTCGCGAACATATGCGCCGTGATCGAAGCCCAGTTTGCTTGTGACCTGTCCCTCCAGGACATCCACCGCCCGCCATGTTCGTCGTCGCCCGGACCTTCGCGTTGCACCTATCGTCTGCCTCCATGCGCGCCTCTCTGAAAAAGAGCAATCGACCCCACAGGCCACTGGTCCTGTGGACTGTGCAGATGCTCGACCAGCTGAGCATCCTGCTCACGCATCCACTCCGCCACACCAAGAACACTTATCTCCTCGCCACCGACAGGATCGCCGAGATCGCGACCGACAAGTTCGTCGAAGCCTTGAGCTCCTCGACGATTGCGTCGGCACCCTGCGAAAATTCGAGTGCGGTACGGGTACTATCCCGTCCTGTCCTCTCCTCCAGGCCGACGAGGCGAAGACCGCCAAGTCTAAGCTCGACAAGAGTGCGAAACGCGCTACCCCCATTGACCATGCCGGAACGGGCCTCGTCACGCCAGACCCCAAGCGCCATCGCACGGGAAAACCTGGGGACTCCACGCCTTCCCCCGACGACCTCTCTGGTACTCTCGTGTACACCGGGTCAGACATGATGCCGACCGTCAGCGAGGCTACTCCCTCTCTCCGCCTCTGCGCCGCCCGTCATCGCGTCGGCCGCAGCTGCCCGCGCGGCGCCTCCTGCATGATGATCCATGAGCTGGACATCTCCAGGTGGCCGGACTCGACCTTCGCCAAGTGGTCCGCCCTTATCGACAAGACGCCCGACCCTCGACTGGAACCGTAAGGTGGTCGAACCCGCCAAGGTCTCCGCCCGCATCGCTAAACTTTCAGCGTCCACTCTCTCCAGCGCTACCGCCGGAAAACTAACAAAATCGTAAGCCTAACTTTAATAGCTAGTCTTTACCCTGCGACCTACATCGACTTCATTAGGTTTCACCAATGACATAACCCACTCTACTTCTTCTGCCGCAAACAGATACCCTCGCGAGCGACCAGCGCCGACCCAGCCGGCTCCAACCCACCAGCCCAAGCCGACACCTCCGGTCCCCACCAACGGCGGGCACCTAAGCGCTCCTTCCGCCATCAGTGCGCGACCCCGCATCTCGTCCACCACAGACATGCACCACCTCGAGGCATTCAACAAGAAATACCTCGTGCACCAGGACTACGATCCCTCTGCCGCCTCCCTTGGTAAGTCGTTCTACGACCGCTACCTCTCGCTTTCTGCCGTCGGCAATGACACCATCACCAATGGCGCACCGTCACAACGACCCCGGTGCCACGCCGCGCTGCTCGGTCGTCGCCCCGGACGCCCTAGCACCAACCACTCCTTCAACCAAGCCGCTTGCTTCGAAACAACATATGTTCTTGTCCTCAAGTCCAGCTGCTTCGAACCTGCGGACATCCTCGCCCTCCACCGGTGCCACCCACTACTCTCCCATCTACTGTGCGCCTGCGTGCACCTACACCACCACGACTTTCTCTGGCTATCCCAGTACAACTTGGACTGGGCAACGCAAGACTCCCTCGGGACCCGCAAGGCCTATGCCTTTCTCGCCTGCCTCCTCCACTACAACCTGAGCGTCGCCCACGTGATACGGTTCCTCGGCAACAACTACACGGGGGCATACCGCAACCTCGCCGAGATCGTCACTTCCCTGCGCACCCACGGCGTCGCCAAGGCACTCATCGCAGACTACTCCCGCGTCATGACTGTGGGTTGCCCGAACCACTTCAACGCGAGCACGACCCGCGACAACGCGGCTCCTCTATTGGCGTGGGGAACCACCCTCCATCCGCGCAAAACTTCGACCAGGTCATGGCCACCATGAACAAGGAGGAACGTAACAACTACGTTGTTCACGTCCCACACTGGCTTTGGCGGTTCGTACCCCACTGCTTCATCACCCCACAACACATCCTCGAGAAACCCGGCAAGAAGGATCGCCAGATCTTCGACGCATCCCGCAAATGCGACTGGGATTCGATCCGATCAACGCAATGGCGTCCACCCCTCACGGCTCGGAACTCAGTTGCGACTTTGGGGCGGTGCGCGACGACATCCTGGTCCGCGCATACAACCTCCGGCTATCGTACCCCAATGGCGATATCGTTGTTCACGCCAATGGCGTCAAGTCCTGCTTCCGCCAAATAAAGCATCATCCCGGCGTGGCGGCGGCGTTCTCGTACATCCTTGCCGACTACCTGTTCTTCCAGATCGGGCTGGCGTTGGCGCCGACTTCAGCCCGCCAATTGGGAGGCGGTGCGGCGCGCCCAGTCCGCCCTCGCCCGAGCGGCTCTTCTTCGATACGTCCCTCGTGCACAAACACAGGGCAGTACTCGACAAGATCAAGTGGTGCCGATCATTGCGCGGCACGAAGCGCCGCAGCGCTTCACACAAGCATCCCGCGACGCCCTCAACCAAAGGCGTCTGCGACGCCGAGAACCCCCGCCCTCGCCACCGCGGCGTCTCGTCGACGGCGGCGTCTACCTCGGCGTCGCCGACACTCGCCCGGTTCGAACAGGCCATCGCGTCCAGCATCGAGGCCATCTTCCTGCTGCTGGGCGACTCTGGCGTCGCGCGCCGACAGGACCCTATTTCATGGGATAAGCAACACGAACTCCACGTGGCCCGGTCAACAGGATTCTAGGGCTCACCCTAAACCTCCGGACACTAACTGCCGGCACTCCGCCCGGACTTTGTTTCCGCCACCATTTCCCTGCTACGAACGACTTGGGGTCCCCACCGCCGCTCCTTCCACGCAAAGGAGGCCGAGGAGCTCACTGGGAAGCTCAATCACATCGCATTCAGCGCGCCGTGGATAAAATTCCTCCTCGGGAACATATATGTTTCCATCGCGGCGCCCTCCGCCTCAACAACTCTCACCTCGTCCGCACCAGTCAGCGGTTCCGCAACGCACTACGCATCATCCGCACTGCCGCCGCCTCACCCTCGGGTGTCGCCAAGCGGGCGTTCCACACTAGCGCGACGGCCCGCTCAGTACACGGCTGCCCCCTCCTCCATCACATCGGGGCCGACCTCCGCAGGGACCTACGCCTTATCGAGAGGGCCCTGTCCTCTCCCTGGTGCCCTACCTCATGCCCCATCGCATACCTTATCCCACGCATCCCCTTTGGGACGGCCCGCAGCGACTCCAGCCTGTTGGCTGCAGGCGGTACTGCCCCGAGGCCAAGTTCTGGTGGTATTTCGAATGGCCCGCCCGAAGTCCGCGCCGCGTACCCTCAAGTACATCACAACTTCGGGACAACCCAGCCCTGATCAGCATCAACTTCGCTCGGTATGCGGCACAACTCATCACAATGATGGGGTGCCACTTGCACCACCTCGAGACACGCGCCACTCGAGGCGACCCCCACCCTCTCTATCGCCTCGAGTGTGACAATACTGCCGGGGAATCGTGGCTCACGAAAGGCTGCACCTCCAGCACCACCGGCCGCGGGCTCGCCCGGCTTCAGGCCGCCCTGCTCCTCGACCAAGGCGCCGGCTACCGCCGGGCGTGTCAACACCAAAACAAATGTCATTGCCGGCGGCATCTCACGGATACCGTCGCGGACGTCTCTCACTCACGACTTCCCTCTCCTTCTCACACAGGCCCCCAGCTTGCTTGGTTGTCGGCGCTTCCTCCCCAATGCCGACCTCATCTCCTCGATTGTGGGCGTCCTATTGCGGACCGTTTGCTTGGATCCTCTCACTGCAAGCAAGCAGTTACTGATCGATCCCGGAAGATTCACTTCCTCTCCTGGTTCCACGATGTAGGCTTACCCGACCCCTGCACTCCAGAGCTACCCCTTCAAGGCGCAATTGGGTACTCGCTGCTACGCCGTCTCGCTCATCCGCGGCCGCACCATCACTGGCGTCGCGATCGGCATGCGGCGCTGCTCGGGTACATAAAGCAGGCCTGCACTCTGCACACCGACCGCGGGCTACCCTGCCCTCACCAGGTCGACATTAATTACGTTAAAATAATGACCAACGCGATAAAAAAGTACGAAGTAGTTCCTAAACGCAAGGAGATGATCTCCGATAGCATGTTTCACTACATTGCTAACCTCGCCTCCTGGGCCTCTGCGCACTCGGCTGCTACACCGGCTTCCGGAAATCCGAGTGGTGCAACGACCACCACGCTTCGCCGACACCATCGATGATCCTAATTGGGGCGATCGCCAGCCCACACTGCCCGTCGTCGTGGAGGATTTCAGTTTCTCCACATCCACAGGACGCCGCGTCCACGATGTCTTCGCCACACCCGACGCCGACATAACCTTCACGACCCTTTGTTTCCGCAAGCAAAAAAGCAATGACAATGGCCAATGCCTCACCTACCGGCGCAGGACGGACTCCAACTGGATGTGCCCGACTCAAGCCAGCCTCGACATAGTCCGGCGTGCTCAACGCCTCGGCACTCCCAGCGGCTACCCCGCCGCAGTCTACCTCGACCCTAACACGGGGACCCGGCGACAAATCACAGCTGCCCAGTTCGCCAGCTTCCTGCGTCACGTCGCCCACAAAGTGTTCGACATCCCCGCTGGTCACAACGATCTCCTCGCCTGGTCCTACCACTCGATGCGCGTCACGGCGGCCAACCACCTCCACCGAGCCCGGTTCTCCGACTCTTACATAAAAAACCGCCTCCGATGGCGCAGCGACACATTCCTCATGTATCTCCGCAACACATTCTACACGGCCGACCAGCACACGAAGGACGTCACCCTCGGGCTGGATCCCCCCACACGGGAGCACGCCCGATCCCTTGAGCTGCACGAGGAACTCCTCTGCGCCAGCGCAGCCTAACGGGAAGCACGCCAACGCCGGTCCACAGCTTCTTGACAAACTGCGTATACGTACTAGTCCTTAACAACTAATCTTTGGGTTATTCAAATCAACTTCCTTAACACCAGTTAACGTCCAATACATTCTCTTTTACTATTGACTTAACAAGTCTCTATAATCTTTAACTACAACACAAACTACTTCGCCGCCACCCTCCTCCTCTCCCCGCGTCAGTCCGAGTACACAACCTCGCGAACATACCCGGTGCCGACAAGACGTGGCTCGAAGTAGCGACCTCCCCTCGCCGGGCGTAACTGGCTCCGGCGGTACTTCGCCGCCTTGTATTCCTCCTCCGTCATCTCGGCGTCCCCGCTGTCCCACTCGATCTCCAGCTGCTCGTTGGCCGACTCGAAGTAGTCGTAGTCCGCTCCTGTTGCAACGCATTACACACAATGTCAGCTCGTCCGACAGCGACGTCTTAAATTACCCCGGGACTCACCGGGACGGAACTCCACCGTGTACCGCCCTCTGTACAGCCCGAGGGCCCCGGGCGTGCGGTTAGGCCCGTGCGCCAGCGCCGTCGACAAAGGCCCGGAACCTATCATTCGGGTTCCCCTCGAACTTGCCCTTGGCGGATGGCGCGCGAACAACTCCGCCAGGGTCTCGTCCACCCCCCACCAAAGCACCTGCGGCGAACAACCAGCGCGTCAGCAACTTGCATTTCATCGCTCCTGCTTCGCGTCGGGACTCACCTGGGTCTCGTACCACCCACCCAGCTCCTCGGGGATGACACATTTCACCCGCACGTGGAGCAACCCGAGCGCCGCCAGCACGCGGTCGGCCTCGTCCTGGGGCAACCCACGCGTCGACCAGTCGACTGCCTCCCCTCGGAGGACGCGTTCCAGGAACACAGCGCCGGGCGGTCCTGGCCCCCAACCGCCCGCACGGAAGTCACGCCTGCCATCCGCTGCTCCACGTGCGCACGTCGGTCGCTTCGCCGCCGCCAACTTCGTGAAACGCCAGGGCCACACCGGCCGGCCCCGAGCACCTTCAGGTGCACCCCGGTCATTCCCATCCGGGATCACCCAATCCCCATCTACTTGCGTTCGTGCTCAGGCTGCCGCCTGAACCAGCAGACATCTCTTCCGCGGACATCGTCTCAGATATTTCTGCCCTCCCCACGGCGTCGTGGCGTCATCCCCACAATACTTCTACTCCACCGGTTCGCACCAGATGCATCCCAGTCCCATACCTCATGGAAAGCTTTTTTCTTTTTCTTTTCTTTTTTTCCCGCTCCTGCCTACATATGGCCGTCTGCTAGATGCCTTCACCTCTTCGCACTTTGTGTCACCTCGGTGGCACGCACGTCATGTCTCTACGACTACGTCAACGGACTCCTCCCCAACATGCAACACTACACCGCGCCTCCACTCCAGGAGCGCATGGGTAGTCGCAACGAGCTTCAGCCAAGCGTCACAAGTACGCGAGGGGACGCATACTTGTCTAGTATTAGTCCATAAGCCCGTTACTTTAGGGACTTTGTTACATCCTTATACACTATGTCCCACTACCTACTACCTATAGTTATCTCTCACCACCTATAGCAATCTAGCAGACAGCCGCATGCAGCCTAGGACCAAGGCGCCGCGTGGTTATTCTGCTTGCAGAATACCTCGCGTGCGACCAGCCCTGACCAGGCCATTAGCGATGCCTGCCCCCGTCCACCAGGACGCACCGGTTATCAAGACACCCTCGCCGCCCACACCTCCGGTCCCCACCAACGACTGGCACCTACGCATTCCTTCAGCCCTCAGTGCGAGACCCCGCATCTCGACCACCAACGACATGCACCACCTCAAGGAATTCAACAAGAAATACCTCAGGCACCCGGACTTCGATCCCACCGCCACCTCCCTCGGTAAGTTGTTCTACGACCGCTATCTCTCGCTTTCTGCCGTCGGCAATGACACCAGCACCAATGACGCACCGTCACAACGGCCCCCTTTGCCGCGCACGCTGCTTCGGTCGTCCTTTGGGCGCCCTAGCACCAACCACTCCTTCCACCAAGCCGCTTGTTTCAAAACAACATATGTACTTGTACTGAAATCCGGATACTTCGAACCTACGGACATCCTCGCTCTCCACCGGTGCCACCCGCTGCTTGCTCGCATCTCCTGTGCGCCTGCGTGCACCTACATGACCATGACTTTCTCTGGCTAGCCGAGTACAACTTGGACTGGGCAATGCAAGAATCCCTCAGCACCCGCAAGGCCTATGCCTTTCTCGCCTGCCTCCTCCACTACAACCTGAGCGTCGCCCACGTGATACGGTTCATCGGTAACAACTACACAGGAGCATTCCGCAACATCGCGGAGATCGTCGCGTCCCTACGCACCCGCTGCATTGCCGAGACACTCATCGCAGACTACTCCCGCGTCATGACTGTGGGTTGCCCGAACCACTTCAACGCGAGCACGACTCGCGACAACGCGCTCCTCTACTGGCGTAAAGGGAATCACCCCTCAATCCGCGCCAAAACTTCGGCCAGGTCATGGCCACCATGAACAAGGAGGAACGTAACAACTACGTTGTTCACGTCCCACACTGGCTTTGGCGGTTCGTACCCCACTGCTTCATCACTCCACAACATATCATGAAGAATCCTGGCAAGAAGGATCGCCAGATCTTCAACGCCTCTCGCAAGTACGACTGGGACTCGATCCCGATCAACGCAATGACATCCCCCCTTCACGGCTTGGAACTCAACTGCGAATTTGGGTCGGTGCGCAAAGACATCCTTGTCCGCGCATACAACCTACGGCTATCGTACCCCAATGACGATATCGTTGTTCACGCCAATGACGTCAAGTCCTGCTTCCGCCAAATAAAGCATCATCCCGACGTGGCTGGCGTGTTCTCGTACATCCTTGCCGACTACCTGTTCTTCCAGATCAGGCTTGCGTTCGGCGCCGACTTCAGCCCCGCCAACGGGGAGGCAGTACAACGCGCCCAGTCTGCCCTCGCCGAACGGCTCTTCTTCGATACCTCCCTCGTGCACAAACACAGGGCAGTACTCGACAAGATCAAGTGGTGCCGATCATTGCCAGGCACGAAGCGCACGCGCTTCACACAAGCATCCCGCGACGCCATCAACCAAGGTGTCCGCGACGCGTCCGGGACCCCCAGGCCTACGCCACACGGCGTCTACGTCGACGACGACGTCTACCTCGACGTCGCCGACACTCGCCGGTTCGAACAAGCCATCGCGTCCAGCATCGAGGCCATCTTCCTCCTGCTGGGCAATTCTGACATCGCGCGCCGACAGGACCCAATCTCATGGGATAAGCAACACGAACTCCACGTGGCCCCAGTCAACAGGATTCTAGGCCTCACCCAAAACCTCAGGACACTTACTGCCGGCAGTCCGCAGGACTTCGTTTCTGCCACCACTTCCCTGCTCCATACAACCTGGGGCCCCCACCGCCGCTCCTTCAAAGCAAAGGAGGTCGAGGAGCTCATGGGAAAACTAAATCACATCGCATTCTGCGCGCCGTGGATAAAATTCCTCCTTGGGAACATATATGTATCCATCGCGGGCTCTCTCCGCCTCAATAACTCTCATCTCATCCGCACCAGCCAGCGGTTCCGCGACGCACTACGCACAATCCGCACCGCCGCCGCCTCGCCCTCAGGTGTCGCCAAGCGGGCATTCCACACTGGCGCGTCAGCTCGCTCAGTACACCGCTGCCCACTCCTCCACCACATCGGGGCAGACCTCCGCCGGGACCTGCGGCTAATCGAGAGGGCCCTGTCCTCGCCTGGTTGCCCTACCTCGTGCCCCATCGCATACCTTATCCCACGCGTCCCCTTCGGGGTTGCACGCAGCGACTCAAGCCTGTCCGCTGCAGGCGGGTACTGCCCCGAGGCCAGGTTCTGGTGGTATTTTGAATGGCCCACAGAAGTGCACGCACGAACCCTCAAGTACATCACATCTCGGGACAACCCAGCACTCATCAGCATCAACTCGCTTGAGTATGCAGCACAACTCATCACAATGATGGGTTGCCACCTGCACCACCTCGAGACACGCGCCATTCGATGCGACCCACACCCTCTCTACCGCCTTGAGTGTGACAACACTGCCGGGGAATCGTGGCTCACGAAAGGCTGCACCTCCAGCACCACCGGCCGCGACCTCGCCCGGCTTCAGGCGGCTCTGCTCCAAGATCAAGGCGCCGGCTACCGCTTCGGCCGTGTCGACACCAAAACAAATGTCATTGCCGACGGCATCTCACGCATACCGTGCAAAATGTCCCTCACTCAAGAATTCCCTCTCCTTCTCGCACAGGCCCCCAGCTTGCTTAGGTTGTCGGCGCATCCGAATGCCAACCTCATCTCCTCAATTGTGGACGTCCTATTGCAGACCAACTGCTTGGATCCTCTCACTGCAAGCAAGCAGTTACTGATCGATCCCCGAAGATTCACTTCCTCTCTTGGTCCCACGACTTAGGCTTACCCGACCCCTGCTTGCCGGGGCTACCCCTTCAGGGCCGCAATTGGGTACTCGCTTGTTACGCTGTCTCGCTAATCCGCGGCCGCACCATCACTGACAGGCGCATTCGACATGCAACGCTGCTCGGGTACATAAAGCAGGCCTGCACTCTGCACACCGACCGCGGGCTACCCTGCCCCCGCCAGGTCGACATTAATTACGTTAAAATAATGACCAATGCGATTAAAAAGTACGAAGGAACGATAGCATGTTTCACTACATCGCTCACCTCGCCTCTGCGCCTCTGCGGACTCACTCATCCGCGCGATTGCCAACTGGATTGCACTTGGATGCTACACCGGCTTCCGGAGATCCGAGTGGTGCAATGACCACGACGAATCCTTCGTCACCATCGATGATCCTAATTGGGGCGATCGCCCGTCCGCCCTCCCCGTCATCGTGGAGGATTTCAGTTTCGTCACCGCTACGGGACGTCGCGTCCACGATGTCGCCGCCACACCCGACGACGATATAACCTTCACGACCCTCTGCTTCCGCAAGCAGAAAAACAATGACAATGGCCAATCCCTCACCTACCGGCGCAGGACTGACTCCAACTGGATGTGCCCGACTCAAGCCAGTCTCGACATCGTCCGGCGCGCTCGCCAACTCAGCACTCCCAGCGGCTGCCCCGCTGCAGTCTACCTCGACCTGACCACAGGAAACTGGCGACAGATCACGGCTGCCCAGTTTGCCATCTTCCTGCGACACGACGCCCACAAAGTCTTCGACATCCCTGCCGGTCACAAGGACCTCCTCGCCTGATCCTGCCACTCGATACGCGTCACGGCAGCCAACCTCCTCCACCGTGCGGTTCTCCGACTCTTACATCAAAAACTGCCTCCATTGGTGCAGCGACACCTTCCTCATGTATCTCCGCAACACGTTCTCCACGGCCGACCAGCACACGAAGGCCATCACCCTCGGACTCGACCCTCCCACACGGGGGCACGCCCAGCCCCTCGAGCCGCACGAGGAACTCCTCTGCGCCAGCGCAGCCTAATGGGACCCACGCCAACGCCGGTCCTCAGTTTCTCCAAAAACTACGCATAAGTACTAGTCTCTAACAAATAATCTTTAGTTTGCTCAAATCACTTCCATAACACCAGTTAATGGTCAATACATACACTTTTACTATTCACTTAGCACGTCTCTCTACTCTCTAATTGCAACACAAACTTATCCGCCGCCACCCTCCTCCTCTCCCCGTGTCAATCTGAGTGCACAACCTCGCGAACATACCCGGTGCCGACAAGACGTGGCTTGAAGTAGCGACCTCCCCTCGCCGGGCGCAACTGGCTCCGGCGGTATTTCCCCGCCTTGTATTCCTCCTCCGTCATCTCGGCGTCACCGCTGTCCCATTCAATCTCCAGCTGCTCATTTGCTGACTCGCCGTAGTCATAATCCGCTCCTGTTGACACACATAACACACATTGTCAGCTTGCCCGACAGCGACGAATTCAAGCACCCTGGGACTCACCGGGACGGAACTCCACCGTGTACCGCCCTCTGTACAGCCCGAGGGCCCCGGGCGTGCGGTTAGGCCCATACGCCACGCCATCGATGACGGCCCGGAACCTGTCGTTCGGGTTCCCCTCGAAACTACCCTTGGACGGATGGCGCGCGAACAACTCCGCCAGGGTCTCGTCCACCCCCCACCAGAGCATCTGCGGCAAACGACCAGCGCGTCAGCAGCTCGCAATTCAAGGCTTCACCCTCACCTCAGGACTCACCTGGGTCTCGTACCACCCACCCAGCTCCTCGGGGATGACACACTTCACCCGCACGTGGAGCAACCCGAGCGCCGCCAGCACGCGGTCGGCCTCGTCCTGGGGCAACCCACGCGTCAACCAGTCGACTGTCTCCCCTCGGAGAACGCGTTCCAGGAACACAGCGCCGGCGGTCCCGGCCCCTAGCCACCCCGGTGCAAAGTCTACACCCGCTGTCCGCTGCTTCACGTGCGAGCGACGATTGCTCGCCACCGCCAACTCATGAAACGCGAGCGGCCACACCAGCCGGCCCCCGAGCACCTCAGGTGCACTCCGGTCATTCCCATCCCGTGATCATCCAATCCCCATCCACTCGCGGTCGTGCTCAGGCTTCTGCTCTTCCGCCGACATCGTCTCAGATATTTTTTGCCCTCCCCACACGCGTCGTGGCTTCATCCCCCACGATACTTCTACTCCACACGCGTCGTGACTTCATCCCCCACAATACTTCTACTCCACCCGGTATGCACCAGTTGCATTCCAGTCCCATACCTCATGAAAAGGTATTTTTTTCCCGCTCCTGCCTACATATGGCCATCTGCTAGATACCTTCACCTCTTTGCACTTTGTGTCACCCTGGTGGCACGCCCGTCATGTCACTACGACTACGACATCACACTCTTCCTCAATACGCCACACTCCACCGCGCCTCCACTCCAGGAGAGCATGGGTAGTCGTGACGAGCTTCATCCAAGCGTCACAAGTATGCAAGGGGACGCATACTTGTCTAGTATTAGTCCATAAGCACGTTACTTTAGGGACTTTGTTACATCCTTACACGCTATGTCCCACCACCTACTACCTAGTTATCTCTCACCTACTAGCAATCTAGCAGACAGCCGCATGCAGCCTAGGACCAAGGCGCCGCGTGGTTATTCTGCTTGCAGAATATCCTTGATAGACTCGGGCCAGCTGCTAAGACATCTGCCTAGTTGCAAACGCGTCAAATCGCCCTACCTGTAGCCAGCTAAGGACTACACTAGACAGACGTAGGACGTAGGACCTCCATATCCTTACGTGCAACATTACCCTACTCAGTACAGACTGTCTTCTCACTTGCCTGTAAGACGACAAAATGAGCGGGAGCACCACACACACCGCCATCTTACAGTGTACACCATTGCTTGGACACTCATGTCCTCACAAATCTTCTCCTTCGATTGCTTGACCGATTCGACCAATTGAAAAGCTAGCTTCCTCTAGGCTAACGCCCTCCAAAAAAGTTTACCCAGCCCACCGTCCCCTCGCTGCCATCGCGACGAGCTTCATCCAAGCGTCACAAGTACGCAAGGGGACGCATACTTGTCTAGTATTAGTCCATAAGCCCGTTACTTTATGGACTTTGTTACATCCTTACACACTATGTCCCACCACCTAATACCTAGATATCTCTCACCTATTAGCAATCTAGCAGACAGCCGCATGCAGCCTAGGACCAAGGCGCCGCGTGGTTATTCTGCTTGCAGAATGTTGAAGGTCATGGAGTGGGACTATGCACTGACGCTATATTGGATAATATTTTCAAGTTTGGAGGGATGTATGAGCAGTACAAAAAATCACATCGTACATGGGCCAGCAGTAACTGTTCAATTGAATCTGTTTTTGCTTCAGCCATGGTCATATACCAAGAGGTCCCGTCAGGAAAATTCAGATTTTTCTGTCGATGCTGTGGGCAAAGTGTGCACATTTCTTCCGCTGGACGATATGACTCTCTCCATGAAGCCATGCTTGCCATTCCCTCTGTCTCCATCACACATCGGTTAGCCAAGAGGCTCAGACTTTCTTCCACAGGAATGATAATGGGGGAACCTGAAGATTACCAAAATCGAGCTGATTTCAGATTATACTCTAATCATCTACAGTACATGGAGATGGATAACTCAATTGTGGAGTGTATTCCAGACTCCTCCATAATTGATAAAATCTTTGGCGATGACTCATTGATTCTGTCACCCATCAAAAATGACGTGGAGGAGAGGTGTCTTGAGATTACAAGGACATGGATGAGCATCGTGACATGTTTTTTGGTACTGATATGGGTCAATCTGTCAATGAGGATAGTTCGTCCCCACCTGGATCCTTACGACATGACCATCAAGTACTTCAAGAAAAATGGGAAAAAGTTATCAATGGAGGTGATGCGTCTGCTCTATTTCCCTTCAGTCATAAGGAGAAAGTTTTGCATTTAGAAGATAAGGAAGAAAAGGAGGATGATTGGAAGTCAGAGCTGGATCATGTTGAAGGGATGCTTGCAAGTAAAGCTGTGTATGTGACAAAGGTGGATTGGAAGGATCCTGGCTTTCCATGTCAAATGCCAAATGATATCCATTTTCTCTTGAGAGAGGAAGACATCAAGCACTTGAATGGCATTCTTCAAGATGACACGAATGACTTCAGATATTTCCATCAGTTGGGTCTTCTCAGTGCCTATCTACAGGTGGCCCATGAAGGAAGTGATGATGCTCATAAATACAGGAGGATACCTAAAATTGCACATCAATATGCATTCGAGTGTTCCAATGGCTGTGAAAATATCTTCACCAAGGATGGCTGGCACAAAACAATCAAGGACTCCAATGTGTATGTAATGACCTCAGAGGTTACTTCATCAGATTTTAGGAAACTACAGAATGTTTCAAAATTCTTGAAGAATGAGGAATTCTATCAACTTGCAAATTTTCCTACAAAAGCCAAACTTGTTCAATGGGTAGCCAGTGAAGATGTGAAGTCAATCATCGAGGTCGATTTAGCGTTTTTTGAGATACTGGAGCATAATGTATCAACAAAACTACCTGCCAAAGTGAAGAAAGAACTCAGG
The DNA here is from genome assembly GCA_013187285.1 of Cyclotella cryptica. NCBI lineage: Eukaryota > Bacillariophyta > Thalassiosirophyceae > Thalassiosirales > Thalassiosiraceae > Cyclotella > Cyclotella cryptica. Next base: position 78,474 of record JABMIG010000022.1, read on the forward strand.
CATCACTTCAAGTCATAGGAGGAAAAATATGAAATGCCATCGTCTTTTGAGTTGACTCTGCTTCATCCCTATCTTGCATGTATCAAGTCAAAAGTTGAGGATAATGACAAAAATTCAATATTTGGATTTGCAGACAACAATTGTTTATTTGGATTTGCCGACACGCAATATGCCATCAGCACTGCATTTGTGTATGATACCATCCCCTACATGAAGACAATCAAAAGAATGACAAATCCATGTTTTCAGGAAGCTCCATTTGCCTCTGTCATGAAAGGTAAACATGTTTTTGAATGAACCTGATGAATCCGATCTCGAATCAGATCACGTTAAAGAGTCCAGTGGTGAAGCCATGGTGGTCAAAGGGGACAAAACTCCGTTTGCCTCTGTCCCGAAACGGAAATTGGTCTCTGTCCCAAAAGGTAAATGTCATTTTAATGAATCTGATGAATCAGATCTTGAATCAGATCAGGTCAATGAGCCGAATGATCATTCCATGGTGGGCAACGAGGAGGAGGTTTCTGAGCAGGTGGATCAAATAGACTTCCAATCTACCTTGGCCGAACCAGGTGCACAGGTGGATCAAATCGATCCGGTGCAACCGGCTGAACCCGGAGGACAGGTAGATCGAATCGATCCAGATCAACCACACTGCAAACAAATTGTTAGTAAGAGCAGTAAGACTGTTAGTAAATGTGTTAGCAAGTATTTTTCACTAACAGAATAGCTAACACCGAACTCAACGGTCGGTTCAGGGGCGGAGTAATGAATTCTTTCTCACTTCTTGCTAACTGTTAGTAAGGTTTAGGGGACAATGTTTGACTGTCACCGACTGCTAACAATTTTACTAACAGCAAGATCTAAACGATTATGTTTTTTCTAACTAGGTATTTTTAGAGCTAAGAATACCTCAGCCCAAAGAAGTAATAATTCAATCATTTCAAATGTCATCCGCATTGGTATCATCAGGGTCCATGATATTACAGATTGTGCATAATGACAACAACAAACCATCATTGAATTAATAGAATATTGCAACATTCCTCACCACATCAAACAACCCCTGCAAATATTATATCAGCAGTTGCATCTCTCTAGCCGCAAATGTCAGCGCACAGTCTCAAATACAAAAATGAATTTCGAGGAGCAGAACAAGATACAAATTGTTTACACTTTTGGCACAAGAAGAAAAAATATCAAATGCCCCAGCTGCAAATCATCTTTGTTTCACTTTGGCGGAAGGCCCTACTTCTCCTCTGCAAGAATTGTAAATGAAATCGTGGTACTCCATCATTCACCATGTCCTTCATCGATCGGAATTGTGGAAAAGCGCTATACTTTTGCTTGTCCTGTGGGAGTCAAAGTTCCCATACGCCTGGAAGACTGCAAGACAAAGGATGCAAATGTGTAAGACGCAATGACAACAACAACGTGACAACAGGCCACCCCGAAAGTAAGAACCATGTGGAAAACTTTACGGATCTTGTCGGAGAAACCCCCGCCGATGATTCTCAGCCATATTCTGATCTACGGCGCGATTTGCAAGTTGACTCGATAAAATGACAAGGAAGCAACCACAATACACGAGAGCGGTGTTACTGCTGATCACCTTGGCGTTGAAGATGGGGGGGAATGGGAAGTTGAATTCGATCCCAGTAGTGGCACAGGAATTTCTGACACGCGAGGTCTTATTTCTTGTCATTCCGATAGGAACAACCTCCTCAACATTCTGGGAAACCGTAATGAATGGCCTAGTGGTAGTGCGAAATTTTTTATGAGGGACCACAAGAATCAAGGGGATGGATTAAAGGGGTTGGTTTTCAACTCTGTCATTGACTCCAAAGTCTATAGTGATTTCTCCTCGCTATCAGTTGAAGACATGTTTTTCCATCTCCACATTGCGTCAGTGTACTATGGACTCCCCACCACAAAATCCGTTGACCTTGCAACTATGACCCTTCACAATATCTCCCAACACAATGAAATCATCCAATCTGAGAAGAAAGCACTGTCTGAAAATTATCAGAATTCCATCGCTCAGGTGCTTGCCGCCCGTGGAATCGACGAACTGGAAGTATCATCAATAGTACAGGAAATAAATGATTGTGTTCAGACAGCATGGCAGATTCATGGTGATAAGCCATCTTCCATCAAAGCCCCGTTGAATCATAAGACAGTGCGATCAGTCTATACAGAAGGACAAAACTCTATTGTCAAAAATTTACCAATTCCAACTGTCAGTATTAGTCAAAAGGCTGCTTACATCCCAGCCAAAGAAATCATCAATCATATTTTAGCAATGGGGATAGATGTAATGTTCTTCCGTGCTGGGTATGAAGATGACTGGGTAGATCAATCTGGTCATTATGGCACGAAATTCCTATGTAATCTTCACCAAAATGTTTCAACCATGACAGATATCTTGATTGACACCCGAATCCTCCTCGTAAGAGTATGGTCAGATGGATTGAGGCTCATCAAATCAAAGGAAAGAATGAATTCAACAGTCTGCAGATGTTCACACTGACTGTCATTGCCCCCAACTATAAAAATACCAGCCGCCATACAGCACCCTTTGCTTTATGCTTTCAGAGACAAAACCAAAATGATATTCTCATCCAGCTGCTCAAGGAGTTGAAAGATCTTCAGTCTCCAACACTCAGATACTGGGGAGGGAAGGAAAATCAGGTATACCCAACAATGGTGTTTCTTGAAATGATAAGCAATGATTATGTAGAACGGTGCTCAAACACTTGTACCACTCAAAATGGTACATTCACCCACAGATGGAGACATTCGGGCCAGTTCGATGACAATCTCGTTCCATCCTGTCCAACCTGTCACCTCAAAAACATTGAATACATTCTTGCGCACCCAGCTATGAATGTGAAGAGAGAAATCTGTTGTGACCAATGCCTTGATTGGTGGCACCATGGAGTGACAAAACCCAAGACATACCCAATTCATCCAGAATTATTTTTACAGACCATTGAAAACTTCCCTGCAGTTGAGCTGTCCTTCGAAATGATATTTAACTCAATAACAGCTTTACAAGATTGGTGCTTTTCTAGTACCTTGTCAAATACTGCCAAGGGGGACGTGATAAAAGATACCTACAAGCGATCGGTCTTTCAACTAGTTTGCTCCCAACATTAACTAAAGATCTGGTGGGGGGGAAGGAAGCTTCCCAATCTTTGGCCTTTCCTCAGATTCTAAGGAATTTTAGAACAATTGACGTGGAGTTGAAAAGTTTCCAGACAATGCCTATGCATATGTGCTTCCTTGGAATTGAAAAATCTCTGATCGCCAAAACATCTATGTTAGCTTACAGAAAAGATCGGGGCCAAAATGCAGCATGGCACACACTCATCAATGCGATACAAGGCAGTCAAGAAACAATCAATTCGGTCACTGCAAACGAAAAACACCGGTAACCTCCCCGTACATTCGAAGTGTACAGGGAGGTTACCGAGCCCTCGGAATGGTATCTTCCCGGTAACCTCCCGGTACACTTCTGTAACCCTCCGGTAAACTAGTGTACGGGAGGGTTACCGGAGTCACTCGGAGGTTACCGGAAATTCAAGACCAAAAGGAGCTTTCGATTTATTTCTACGCATAGGAGTTGGTATGCTTTTACAGGAAAACAGACTTCTCAGTAAGTCTTAGAATCGATATCAATCTAATTAGTGGCTATAACTGCACTACTTAGACACTAAAAAATCGGTGGCATACCGGAAGTGTACGGAGAGTAACCGAAGTGTACAGGAGGGTAACCGGAAGGTTATGGGAAGTCACCGGAGAGCACCGGAGGGATACCGGAGTGTACGGGATGGTTACCGGAGTGCACGGGAGGGTTACCGGAGTGTACGTGTAGAACGCCATCTCCGATAAGAGCGAAATAGTCCCCATCCATGTGTTTATGTCGCCTACATTCCATGATGATGCTGTGTTCATTATCCACAATCAAGGAACGCTTGCATTGTTGACAGGCTGGCAGTTGGGAAGGGTGTGAAATAAGAGGAATGGGTGATCTTACCGATTCCATTTTCCGCGATGGAATTTTTGTCTTGGCATGTCTTGTTACAATACAATAGGGAGATTATCGACGGGCTGAAATTTTGTCATGTGTGTCTACTGTATTTGTACTGATTCCTATTTAATATTTTATCCAGGTGTCGCGCCATTTTCCATCAATTGATACGAATCATACATGTCACCATAAATCTCTATTGTATCGTACACAATCTCTGCATGACACAAAGACCGAAGACCGTGCCAAGCGTGGCATTATTATTTCACTAATGGCTCGGACCAAACAAACTGCTCGCCAGTCTACTGGCGGAAAGCTCCCCGATACCAGCTTGCCACCAAGGCTGCTTGAAGAATGGCCCCTGCATTAAAAAGCCTCATCGTTATCGTCCTGGCACTGTTGCACTTCGCAAAATCCGCTGCAACAAAAAAGGACAGATCTTCTTATCCGCAAGGTGCCATTCCAGCGCCTTGCAAGGTAAGTTCTGCAGGATTTAAATAGCCAGGTTCCTATCCACATTTCACGCGAAATTCCAGGCTACTTTGTTGGCTATTCAAGAATCTGTGGAAGCATTCAGCCGGATTGTTTGAGGATGCAAACTTGTGTGCGATCCATGCCAGGAGGGTCACCATCATGCCAAAAGACATGCAACTTGCATTGCGATAAGAGGGGACTCTGAACTGATGCGCCACTAATGCTTTTGGAGAAGGGGGAATTTACATGGGGGTGTTTGAGTGACTCGGTGTGAGGATGGCTTGTTGGAACCTCCACGGCGTTCATGTCTCAAATTCTGAAATCCCATGCCACTGCTTTAAGTAAAGTGTGATCGACACACGACAGGTTTTATCCACTTATGATGATGTATCAACCTTGAATAGTGCTATAGTATTAATGATCATGGGGCTTTGCTGGTTCTTGTGCGGAGGAATCGCGTAACATTATTATGCCAACTAATTGAAGAACAATTAATTATGCACACTATAGTTTGTCGGTCTTTTATTATTTATACAGTGCCTATACTCCTTTCTCCAGACGTTTTGTATGGTCCCCGTCCTATAGTCCCCTTAGTATGACGCTTTGTTGTGTTATGTCAAAGTACTTTCACACCCAACCTTGTTCACTTAAACCTTGCATATTCCCTTCAAATTCGCAGGGAGAGTTGCATATCTTTTGGCATGATGGTTACCTCCTGGCATGGATGGCACACAAATTTGTGTCTTCCATGAGTCCAATAAGGTATGCTTCAGAGGCCTCCTGTGATGCTGCCAATGCAGTGGCTGTATAACGCATATCACCGCGGAAATCCTGCGTAACTTTCAAAAGCTGGAATGATAATTTGCGAATCAGAAGATCCGTGCTTTTCTGGTACTTACGAACTCACGGAGTGCCACAGTTCCTGGACAATAACGATGGCTTCTTGCAACCTCCTGCAGCAGGTGCACTCTTGCAGGCTGCCTTTGTGGCTAGCTGCTTTCGGGGCTTTACCACCAGTAGACTATGAAAGCAGTTTGCTTCGCCTGCCATGTTGTCTTCTGATGATACTATACCTTTGGGAGAACACCTGATGCCAACCGGTTCTGTTAGTATTGATAAGCTGTGTCAGGCTGAAATTGAATAGTGTTGTGTTAGAAGAGAGGGTTCGATTGAATGAATGTGAGTTCTGTTTACACTTGTCACGAGACAGTGGACCCATGTTGTTCCTCACACAACGATTTTTGGTGGATGCTTCATAGAAATCCCTCATCTAGTAGAACTTGCTGGACTAGGCCCAACAAAGTATCTTTGGTGTACGGACTCGTGATTGAGGAAGTTTCAGTCATGAACTACCGGTATGCCACCCGTACACTCTGGGGTAATTTTGTGTAAAAACTTAGTGTGATAAACAAAAATACGGCTTAAGTATCCGGTAACCCACCCGTACACTCTTGAAATTCGGTAACCTCCCGTACACTCTGACGCTGCAGTATACCAGGAGGTTACCGGTGTTTTTCGTTTGCTGTCTTGCTATGAAGTTCTCAGATATGGAGAAGAAAACCTGGGTACTGCCAATTGGCAATGATCATTACCTTGCATTCACCCGGTGTCTTTGTTCCATTTTTCGCTTTGATAAGGGCGAGGTTGCAAACAACCTTGACAAACATTTGGTGCTTGCCTTTAGGAGCATGAGAGTGACTTGGTTCTGTCTTATCTCTCACATCTTTGCAGAAGAAAAGGTTCTGAGAGAGACAATCAATGTATTGGTGAGATTATTCCTATCAGCAGGAGGTTATGGATTGTTGGTGAAAACTTGCATTCAAATCAAGAAAGAGATGATCGAGGAAAAGAGAAAGGTTGATGACAGGACATCAACAGTTACAGACAAGAAAAAAACACCATTCTATGTGAGAGGGGCAAATTATCTCAGTCTGCTGAACATTGGCGACATGATTGAAGAGTCAGGACCAATGAGACATTGCTGGGAGGGTGAGAATGAGAGTTACATCCAAAATTTCAAGAGGGAGGTGTCTACAATGAAGCACACTGAACAATATCTCAAGACAATCCTTACTAAGATGTTAAGGACTGATGTCTTGGATTTGTTCAATCAGAAAAACCCCTTTTCAAGGGCTAAGAAGTATTCTCGGACCAGTCATGTTAGGATTTACAACAGAGGGGTGAAGTATGCCAGGGTTGAGGATGTTTTCACACAGGAAGACATAGTTTCAGGAGTGATTGACAAGAATGGAAATCTCTTGGTATGTTTTGAAAAATCACAACTCAAAGGAGTTGGCGTTTGGACATTTAATCTTTGATACACTGAAACTATGCCACAGAGTCTGCATTCCCATCTGTACAAGAGCAGAGAGGAACTATTGCAGGAATGTGGTGATTATTTCATACTTTTGAGAGAGAAAATACAAATAACACCTTCATGAGAACCATGATCTGCCGCAGATGGAGGGTGAGAGATGATATGGGAAAATTGAGGTTGCCTGTACCACTCAAAAATGTCCTACTAATGAAGTAATTAATTCTTCTGTTGCTTTTGTGTAAGCTGTCACTAAGAATATTATTAGTGCCATGTCTAGATACCTTAAATGCTTTATATTGGCACAGGTTTGTAACCTGTATTCGATTTTGACTTACAGGTAAATTTGTATGGCAGTCATGCCCATTCTCATAAAATCCAGATTGCCACATTCTCCACAACATCTGCCATCGACTTCCCTTCCCCATCCACTATTATTTGGACAATATCAGAGAACGGAACTGCTAGCAGCCAAAATGTCAGCAACAATGCGACGGATGATACGGATGTGACGCGTCAACCAGAGTTCCGCCGGAGGGGGCCTTCGCCGGTATCAGACTAAGCCGGCGTTCCGGTGAGATGACCCCAGAGGGTTCTTCAAGAATGATTTCCTTCGACACCATCCGCTTACCTTCTATTACTTGCACTGATACGGAGAGTTCCTCGCTCCGAGCGGGGCTTTGTCCTGTATCAGACAAAGCAGCTGTTCCAGTATGATTTCCTTTGGAAACCATCCACTTACCCTGTATTATTTGCACTGTCATAGGAAACAAACCAAGTTAAGCAACAGCAAGGCTTTGTGTGCAAAAGCGATTCCACTGCAACGGCGCGTGCAGTGATCCATCCTTCATCCATTCGTTTTGGCAGAACACGGTTGAATCGGACATTCAAATAAAACAATCAGGGTTACATGCAGAAGTAAGTCAGAATAAGTTTGACTTAGGAGAGTACAATCAAACCAGCTTTAACATAACCCATGACAAATCTCCCTCTCCACATGAAATTACACTTCATATACTACATAAAAAAATATGTAGGTACAAATTGTCGCAGGCAGCTAGCACATTTTTAACCTTAACAACAAAGGTTTTTCTGCAAGTCTGGCTCATAATCGGATTTTTTCCTCACAGAGGTTTTACTTTTCCGGGAGCCATGCTAATTCTCCAATCGTTGGGGCGAGTGACATAGGCCAATTATCTACCTTAAGTAGTAAACCCAACAAGGTTCCACCTGGAACATCTAAGGGTCCTCTTCACTTTGCATTGGACAAAGGAAGTGTGAAAGTCATAATAGATTTGTTTCTCAGAAACAATATATTTCAGGTACATACTGATCAGGTATGTTTTGAGAGACAATAATTCAAGTGAAGCAGTTGAGCGAGTTCAACTGCTAAACTGACAAGACTGCAGTGTGAGACCTTCTCAACTGACAAGCTTGCAGTGTGAGAGTTTCTCTGTAAAAAATATCACCAGAGGATTCATACCAAGTTGGGTAGAATTCTACACAGTTTCATTTTGTGCAATGAAGCATATTTGCTTCATTGCTACTTGTTAGTACCAAACAACTTAACTCATAAAAATCAGTTCCCAACAACACGTATCTATCCGTTATTACATAGTAAAAACTACATCAAAACGGCTTAGGTCAAGGTTTTCAAATGGTTCCCAAGTAGCCTCACTCAAAGGGTAATCAATCCATTTCACAAGGAACCCTTCCCTTCCCTCTTTGACATACATTTTGAGTACCTTCTCCACATAATACTCCTCATCACTTCCTCTTTTAATGTCATTGGGTTTATCAGTTTCCATCCCGTTCATGAATTCTTGTCGTTCCTCATCTGTAACGCCTGTGTCATCATATGTCAAAGTTTGGATATTAGCTATTAGTTCCCTTTCATGTTAAGGAAAGAAACTCATCACCTGTTAAAATTCTCACCGGATGTAGATGGAAGAAATACCTTATCACCCATCTCGTTCGCTCAATGAGGGACCACCACATCATTCTTGACTTTTGGATTCGAATTTTGTTCACCTAAACCTAAAAAAGGGTACTTTGTGCATGGGTTACTGCTTACAGAACATACTCTCATGGCACTGTGCACAACACTTACAAGAGAAAGAGGGCAATTCCTTTCCACGGATCTTCCTAGAAGGCAAAGAAGGTACTGCAATGGATATCAAAAGGTTATGTGTGTTCAACAGTTCCTCATGGCATCTTCGCATGTCAGCTCTCACACAAACCAGTACAGCAATGTAATTTAGTGATCGGAATCGTTCAGTTTCATCCAACATTATAGATACACTTACAGTCACCTTTCCTAAATTCTCCCTCATTTCCCTGATTTTCTGTGTTTGCACCATTGTGATATGCATTCTTCTTGAGTTCCTTCGAATGTTGGTTTGTGCTTCTCAGTTCACTCTGTACGGTAGTTACTCGACACGTCTCTTCTTCCAACAAGCCAATGTCAGAGTTCACCAAATCAAAATCATCTCAAACAATTAAGATTGAAAATAACAGTCATGTTTAGTGCATACACTGTACTGCAAACATCTAAGAAAATAATTTGTTCAATCACTTGTACAATGCTCCACCACGGGGTCGTGGGGATGCTCCTGCTCTCTCCACCTGCGTCCTTTTCACCAACATTATCCCAAACAGAACCAAATTATTCTTGGTCAACCAAAGAATCCCAATCCTTCCTCTCCGAATCAGGATGCTCAATACTTTTCTTTGCTGCATCGTACTCATTTCCCCTCTTACATTTCACGTCATAGTACTCTAAACCATGCTGTCTAAAATCTTCTCTGGTCATAACCTGTTCATTGACAAGGGATGAGTGAAAATGACTGTTCAGATTGTCAAAAAATAATGTCCAACTTTGAATCATTTTGTTTTCACCTCATTTCCAACATGGTATCTTTTATAATATACCCTCATGTGATCTACAAATTGGTCTTCAGGTAAGAATTGCATTGCTTGGAGAGCTCATCTTTTGTTGATAGGCATCTTGGGACTCCACCTGCTCTCCTGATTATATACCCATGATACGGAAATCCCAGAACTGCTATAACCTTTTTCTCAACAACCACTGGACCCTTGAACAGGGTATCAAAACTCATCTCCTTCCCACTATCTATTTGGGCTATTTTAGGATAAATCCTTTCATACCATACTCCCCCAACATTATGTAACATACCCCTCCTCATTCTTTGATTGAATGTATTGTTGAAAAGATGGTCTGCTAGCTTATATAGGAAATGTTTTTGTCCTTGAATTTTGATTCAAGAGCAACTTTTGCTCGATCAAACCATGCCCTCTCCTCCTTGTGCGGATGTTTTAGGATGTCCAGAACTCGCTCAAGATAGTTGTCATCCAAAATATGACTGGACGATAGGACAGCATTGTGGATACTCTCAATACTGCTTCCTTCTACATTAAGATGATAAAACTTTGCACTCGTCTTAATTCGATTGAGTAACATGTAGCCCATCGAATTCAACTTCCCATTCCCCCCCGTCTTCAACTCCAAGAAGGTGTTCATTGCTAACTCCACTCTCCTCTGTTGGGTTTGTTTCCTTGTCCATTGTTGAGTCAACTTGCGAATTGCACCGTCGACCAGAATCGGGATGAGAAGGAGCGCTGAGACCATATCCGACAAGATCCTTATAGTTTTCCACATTGCTATCCCCCGTTTCCCATATTGGGTAAGTTTCGGGACAGCATTTTCTCACATTGTTGTTGTCATTGCGTCGTACACATTTGCATCCTTTATCTTGCAGTCTCCCAAACGTATGGGAACTTTGACTCCTGCAGGACAAGCAAAAGAAAAGCGCTTTTCCACAATTTCCAATAGAAGAAGGACATGGTGAATGATGGAGTACAACAATTTCAGTTACAATGTGTGCAGAGGAGAAGTAGGGCCTTCTGTCAAAGTGAAATATAGATGATTTGCAGCTGGGGCTCTTGTGCCAAGAGTGTAATCGATTTTGTATCTTATTCTGCTCCTTAGAATCATATTGTATTTGTGACAGTGTGGCCAGAGAGATGCAACTGCTGATTGGGCTCGACAGGGGGAGTGGTAGGGCCTATATGGTATGATATACTGTTGAGATCTGAAATTTGATCTAACCTCATGAATGTTGTACTGCATGACAGAAATTATTGGAATGACCCCATTGGGCTATGCTGTCTTAGGTCTAAAAGCAGCTAGTTATTTCAAAAAATAATCGTTTAGATCTCTCTGTTAGTAAAATTGTAAGCAGCCCGTTAAAGTCAAACATTGTCCCCAAAACCTTACTAACAGTTAGCAAGAAGTAAGAAAGTATTCATGACTCCACGCCTTGAACCGACCGTTGAGACCAGTGTTAGCTATTCTGTAAGTAAAAAAATCTTACTTGCAGTTTAACTAACACTCTTACGAGCCTTACTAACAATTTGTTTGCAGTGTTAGTGAATCCATGCCCAATGTCAAGCACTCCTCTTCTGGTAATTTCAATTAGGGGTCAATAAAGCAATTCATTTGAGTGTTACTGTAATTTCTATGCTTAACTTCAATATAAAATGTCAGCTAATATTACCTATGCTCAAAAGCTAAGGTTTGGTTGGGCAAGTCTGGAGGCTTCAAGACTTTTGTCAACGTGCAAAATGTTATGGTACCAGTCTAAAACTATTATGAGTCACAAAAATGTCTGCAAAATTGCCCAACTTTGGCACATTATTGTGTCCATTAGATGAGGATCCAACGACCGGGTGACACAGCAGAATCCCTCTACATGAGGTCCTCCAACCTATCAGAAATTCCCAACACATCGACAATACAATCATCAAATTTTTAATTTGTTGTTCAAAATAGTGCGTCCTAGATCTTGGGTTCAAAATAGTACATAGTGGATCTTGGTTTGTATTTATGTAGAACAAAATGTCAGCAAAAAATCGATTGACATGTAGAAATTAGCCAAAATTACGAAGGAATAAGTACAAAATCAAATTTGTGGTTCAGAATTGTAATGGCGCTTCATAATAGTTTTAGACTGGTATATCTCATTCTTACTTTCTCAAAAGTAAAAATAACCATCATAGTCTGTACTCTAACTCAGAAGACATTCATTTTTAGCAACCCACCAGATTTGGTCACAGCATGATTCCATGTCATCAAACTGCTCGTCCCAAGAGTTTGCCACATTCTCATCAACTCCAGTGTCTTGTTTGCAAATTGTACGGACCCAATCAACAAAATACTTCCCAGATCCTTGGGGTGTACTTTTGTTGCTGGCCGCCACACATGCAGATTTTGATAGCCATGAAATGCCACTAACACAGCATGCCTCAACAGTACTGTAGAGCTGTACAGATAGATCCATTATTGGTGCATCAGAGCCCTTGATACATTTACTATTGCTCATGTCAGGCCACCAGTAATCATCTTCTGATGACTTCATTGATTTCACAGAGCAAAGGTTCCCCTCAATCCAATTGTATTCAGATTTGCAACATTCATCCACATTGTTATGCAAGGCGATGAAACTGTCAACAACAATACCACCACAGGTGTCATCACCACATTCTTTATTGCAGTCACGAACACAGACATTGCTGCCAGCTTTGTCACCACGATACCACTTGCCAGTCCCACAGTAGCAGTTGCTGGAAAATGACTCAGCCTAAGAGATGAAGAGACAGAGAGAGCGAGACAGAGATGATTAAAGTGAGGAAATCAACTCATTGATAATCACAACAATTAAGTCAATGAAAATGATTATTTGATCAGGTACTCACTTCGCAAGATGTTTTAGCCACCCATGGCAGCTTTGACTCACAACAGCTCAAAGGATCAGAAAAGAGGTCATCCTCAGTTGATGTTGCCAGGCCTCCACATAATGGCCCATTAACCTCATCACAATCAATCACACACTTGCCAAGTGCATAGTTCACATACCACAAGCCACTGCCTTGTTGATTCATGCATTTATTTTTGTTCCATCCACCAAAATATCTATCACAACACTCTTCCAGGTTTGCATACATCCAGTACAAAGGGTTCTTCTGCATGTACAAAGGGGCCTGGCCATCTTGGAGACAAGTTCCACTGCCCCCATCCCAGTCAGGGTAATAAAAACCAGTACCGTTGTATTGATTTGGGCCATCTATCATTGTTGGTGTGCCGACAACACCCCACACAACTAGGCAGGTGGAAGTGATGAATTCAAAATTTGATGTCCCACTTTTGATATTGTTGCTAAGAACTGTAGCAAAACTTCCACTTGAGAGGGCAAAAGTCACACGATCTGAAACTGTGCTAATTATAGTGGAGCTTGTTGCTTTGTCCTTGGAACTGTCACAGCTGGCGGTCACACACGTGAAGACATATGTCACCTGATAATAAATCTGCCATGAAGCTGCTTGCAAACCACGCGAGGTGTGCAGATGTAGTAAGCGGTTCTTATCCATAAAATTATTGCCACAGACAGACTCAATGTTTACAGCACAACTTGATAGATTTACACATGTGATTTCCTGAATTGTTTTCCTTGATGCCGACGCTAAGACATATTGCTGTCCTTCACTAAGGCTGCATATATCAGTGCTGATGGAGAAAGAACCAGGTACTATAACTGTTTGTTCCACGATGGATGGCGAGCTTGAGGGCACTGAACTTGGAGTAACTGTGGGGTCAATTGATGGAGAAAGCTGAAGGGCGTGGAAGGGAATATGATTGCATCAGTAACTGCACAGAAAACATGTAGAGAAGGTCATGTCAATGATATTTAACTTACTGATGGTACTGATGACAAGGATGGGACTGTTGTTGGGCTTATAGTAGGCAGAAATGTTGGAGATAACTGTAAAACAAATGGAAGAAAGATTCAATCATTATGCCATTAATGACCAAACATGGGTGGGTGAGCAGATTCATGAGAACTTACGGATGGTCCTAGAGACTGAGAAGGGCTAACACTTGGCCAAACTGATGGAGAAAGCTGAGGGCGGGAAAGTGTGCATCAGGAAGTATAATCAGGGAACAAGAGTCATCTTCTGCTGCTCTAAAAGTCATGAGTTATCACTTACAGAAGGCAGTGATGTAGGAGTCTGTGAGGGGAGGTGTGAAGGCAAAGAGGACTTCGATGGCAACAGAGATGATATGACAGTCGGTGCACCCGATGGGAAATACTGAACGGCAGGGAAAAAGCAAGGAAAGGTATGAACCAACCTGAGCATGTACTGAGGTGTCCACATGATGAATTCTAAACTTACAGAAGGTATGGATGACTGTGATGGTAACAATGTTGGGCTTGCTGTTGGAAAAAATGTAGGGAAAAGCTAGATATTGTACATCAGGCTGAGCTCGAGACTTATAGACACAACTGATCTATAACACTCATGTGAAACTAACCGAAGGCACTGATGAGTGGGAAGGACTTGTGCTTTGCAAACGTGACGGTGAAAGCTAGGTGTCGTAATTAAACATGTCTCAGTAAACATAGCTTTGGAAAAGAAGAAATTGTGAGGCACATTGGCAGTGACTTACTGATGGAAGAGCTGAAGGGAGATTTGAAGGGGTGCCTGAAGGTGACCATGATCGGGATGGTTCCAATGATGATGTCACTGATGGTGACTGAGATGGTGTTGGCTAAAAGTCAACAGAACAATTGCAGCATCAATAAATCTACAAAAGAAACAAGCAAAAACAAATTTAAATGAAAAAACTTACTGAAGGCAATGATGAGTGTGAAGGGCTTGTGCTTTGTACCACTGATGGAGGAACCTGGATGGAAAATTAAAGGATGAATAAGACCATGCTGACACAAACTATATTAAGTCTGTGAAGAAAATCTTACGGACGGAAGTCCTGTAGGAATGACTGATGGGGTGCCTGAAGGCAAAGCTGACATTGACGGTGTGAATGACGGATTTGTGGAGGGTGAAAGTGATGGAATAAACTGGAAAGCAAGGACGAAACATGCACTATAAGTAAAACACAGATAACAATGAGGAAAGACAGTTTCGAGTGTTTAAGGAAGACTTACTGATGGCACCAATGATTGTGATGGGCTTGTGCTTTGCAAGACTGATGGAAGATGCTACAAGGTCAAAGACAGTGTCATTGCAAAATGCATTTGAGGACAACAAACAGCAAATATTGACTTCATGCTCAATTCTAGTGATAATAGCTTACTGATGGAAGTACTGTGGGAGTCTGCGACGGGGTGCTTGAGGGCAACAATGACTGGGATGGTGCCAATGAGGGCATGACAGATGGTGAAAGGGATGGAGAATGCTGTTGTTTGCAGTGATATCGGTTTCATCAGTAAAAGTAGAAGACAATCAATCAAGATGGCTGCCCTGATGTCCTTGCAACTTACTGAAGGGATTGATGAGAGTGAAGGGTGTGTGCTTTGTACAACCGAAGGTGAAAGCTGTGGTATGAAGAGTACGATGCATGAGGCAATGCACGTTAAAGCTGAAACCAATAATCAATAAATAACAACTAACTGATGGTGGTGATGTAGGTGTCTGTGATGGGGTGTGTGAAGGCAAAGCTGAAATGGATGGTGCCAATGATGGGTTTTCAGTTGGCGAGAGTGATGGAATAAACTGGAACATCGATCCATTACATGATGGATGAGTAAATATAGATGAAAGATAAAAATAGAAGTGACAGAAGCTATATGACTCACTGATGGCACCAATGATTGTGATGGGCTTGTGCTTTGCAAGACTGATGGAATATGCTACAAGGTTAAAGACAGTGTCATTGCAAAATGTATTTGAGGACAACAAACAGCAAATATTGACTTCATGCTCAATTCTAGTGATAATAGCTTACTGATGGAAGTACTGTGGGAGTCTGCGACGGGGTGCTTGAGGGCAACAATGACTGGGATGGTGCCAATGAGGGCGTGACAGATGGTGAAAGGGATGGAGAATGCTGTTGTTTGCAGTGATATCGGTTTCATCAGTAAAAGTAGAAGACAATCAATCAAGATGGCTGCCCTGATGTCCTTGCAACTTACTGAAGGGATTGATGAGAGTGAAGGGTGTGTGCTTTGTACAACCGAAGGTGAAAGCTGTGGTATAAAGAGTATGATGCATGAGGCAATGCACGTTAAAGCTGAAACCAATAATCAATAAATAACAACTCACTGATGGTGATGATGTAGGTGTCTGTGATGGGGTGTGTGAAGGCAAAGCTGAAATGGATGGTGCCAATGATGGGTTTTCAGTTGGCGAGAGTGATGGAGAAACCTTAAAATTAAGAAAGGTAATGGAGATGAGTAAATGTTGGATTTTCAGTTTTTATAGGTGGCTGCAGCTGCATGACTCACTGATGGCACCGATGATTGTGAAGGGCTTGTGCTTCGCAGGACAGATGGAGGGATCTTTGGGTGGTGATAAACATTGTCGATGATTTTTTATTTATTCAAAATATGATACTATGAAATTTGGGAGCAGTGACTTACTGAAGGTTCTCCGGAGGGAGTCTGTGAAGTTGGCTGCAGGGTTGGCATTGCCGTTGGGTTTCTGGTTGGCATTGAGGTTGGCGACATGGTAGGCAATTCAGTCGGCATTTTGGTTGGCAATACAGTCGGCTTCAAAGTTGAAGGGCTCAATGTTGGCAGCCTAGTTGGATAAGAAGTTGGAATGGGTGTAGGGATTTGGGTTGGCATGGCAGTTGGCTTACTGGTTGGTAGTGGGGTTGGTTGTGCTGTTGGAATTGAAGTTGGCTTTTTGGTTGGCATCGCAGTTGGCTTCAAGGTTGAAGGGCTCAATGTTGGTGGCATAGTTGGGTTTGAGGTTGGAATGGGTGTAGGGATTGGGGTTGGCATGGCAGTTGGCTTACTGGTTGGTAGTGGGGTTGGCTGTGCTGTTGGAATTGCAGTTGGCTTTTTGGTTGGCATTGCAGTTGGCTTCAAGGTTGAGGGGCTCAATGTTGGTGGCATAGTTGGGTTTGAGGTTGGAATGGGTGTAGGGATTGGGGTTGGCATAGCAGTTGGCTTGTTTGTTGGCAGTGGGGTTGGTTGTGCTGTTGGAATTGCAGTTGGCTTTTGGTTGGCATCGCAGTTGGCTTCAAGGTTGAGGGGCTCAATGTTGGTGGCATAGTTGGGTTTGAGGTTGGAATGGGTGTAGGGATTGGGGTTGGCATAGCAGTTGGCTTGTTTGTTGGCAGTGGGGTTGGTTGTGCTGTTGGAATTGCAGTTGGCTTTTTGGTTGGCATCGCAGTTGGCTTCAAGGTTGAAGGGCTGAATGTTGGTGGCATAGTTGGTTTAGAAGTTGGAATGGGTGTAGGGATTGGGGTTGGCATAACAGTTGGCTTGTTTGTTGGCAGTGGGGTTGGCTGTGGTGTTGGAATTGCAGTTGGCTTTTTGGTTGGGGGACTTGTGCAATAGCACACACCAGTTACCGTCATGGCATAGACACAAATGCTTGGCTCTCCTACACTCTTTAGTTGAAGACTCGATTTGCTGCAGTCTTGTTCAAATGTAACAGTACCACTCCGATAATTATTGATACTAGCACACCAATCGCCCTGAATAAAAGAGGCAACATTTCCTGTAAGTTTGTCGTAGTTTCCGACCTTGTATGTTCCCCCTGTTGAAAGAACTTTTTGCAAATAAGTGCCACCAACCCCAAAATTTACTGTATATTCATAACCATTATCAGTTCCTCGGAAGGTATTACCAGCTAGTGGGTCTGAGCCATATGGTATGCAGGCACCAGAGACTTGTCCAGATGCCAACGCAGCGCCGACAATGTATTTGAAGATCATAGTCGAAACAATGCGAAATCAAATGAAGATGCCTTCCTGCTATTTTCCAGAAGATAAGCAGTCAAACATGACAATCATGAATGATTCCGAACTTACTGAATTCGAAAATGTGTCAACTCTATTGATACGGTCAGGCATGACAAAATGAATAATATCGTTCATGTACAAGGTTCACATACCAATTTTTGTAACGTGTTCGCGTACTGGAGGTTTCGTGTACCAATTTTCGGAGCGTGACTTTCAAGTCATATATTAATTTCGTTAAGCCCCCTAAAGTAAAGATCAGTTAGTTTAGTTTGTCGTACGATCGTGCATGACAAAATGACAAAAAATGTTCCTGTTTAAGGTTCACATATCAATTTTTGTAGCATGTTCGCGTACTGGACGTTTCATGTACCAATTATTTTTGGAGCATGACTTTCCATTCATATCAATTTCGTTAAGCCCCCTAAAGTAAAGATCAGCTTAGTTCGGTATGATACTTTGTCTCCCGTGGTACTTAACAAGCGGCATATGCGGCATTCAAAACTTGTACCAGCCATCCGACCTGGGTTCTGTCTGTTAGTGCCATGCTCAGTGGGGCCGTTGTAAATATATTTCTGTAAGTACCGTATATCTCGGAGTTGTGGTAGGGGAAAATGTCAAAAGATACTTTAAAACGTAACTTATACTCCCGACAAAGCTAGTGATGTTAACATGGGCAAAAATTTAAAGGTATCATGTCGACTTACCTCTATTACAGTACGATATGTAACAGGATGGCTCTTGCCTCAAAATTGTCACCATTTACCACTCACTGCCCACTTTTATCGTGTCATGATTGCTTTTTCGTTGGCAAAATGTGTGTGTGTGTGTTGTGTGTCTGGGCGGGAAAGGGCGTAACTTTCAGCAAAAACCAACCGGAGTTTTCAGGAGGAAAACATATGGGCGTGCTGCTGTTGATAGAGGTAGAATCCCGCTGTCAGATGCGTTTAGAATCTCCGGCGCCTGAAGAACAACGACGAAAAACACAAATGTCAGCAAAATCGGAAAAACATAACTTAATCACCGAGGCTACCACAACTCCGAGATATACGGTAGCTTGGTCAATGTGTATTATTTTCGCAAGCCCTGGTGAAGATAGTATTAGAGTTAAGAGAAAAGAGCCTCTGTTATGGCAACTAAATTTAAACTGGCTTATTAATGAAGAATATGGTACTTGAACTCTGTACCGTACTTGTAGGTAGTTTAACCTCCACAAAACAACTGGTACCTAACTCACTTAGTAGGGTGGCAAGGGTGAAAGGAGAGTTGATTGGCAGACGAAAGTATAAAAAAATTAAAACCTTTATAGGTATGGTACCAATGAGATGTGCCATAGTTGCTTTTATTGTTGTCGAATTAATTATCCCAACATGTTCCTAAAAACAAGTTACTAATTCCGTTCAACGGCTTTCTTTGGATGAGTAAGCCATTTTCCAAGAGTGAGCCGTTTTAAGCGAAAACGGCTTACTCTTGAGAAAACGGCTTACTTCTGAAAATAAGCCATTTTCTGAAGAGTAAGCCATTTCAGGCTTTAACGGCTTAGTCTTCAGAAAATGGCACACTTTCAAGCTTTCTCGTAAAATAAATATTGATTCCTATGTCATTAGGCTAAATCTTATCAGAAAGACTCTTTCAAGACTAAGCCATTTTTCTAAAGTGAGCCGTTTTTGATCGAAACGGCTCACTCTTGGGAAATGGCTCACTCTAAAGATTAAGCCATTTTCCAAGAGTAAGCCGTTCGGCTTAAACACGAATAAGCTTCGCTATGGGAATCGGTACTTTCTGGGACTCCCGCATGACCCGAACAGAACCTCGACTTCCAACCAACAAGGTAGGTATAGTCATATAGGTACGAGACATTCTTATGCCTGAGATGATACCATTTGGTACATCATACAAAAGAATTTCTAATATGTGACTCTAATTACCTCCCGGACCACAACCTTGCTCAGTGTTGGTCTCTAAGATAGAATTATGAAATCTAAGCTAACATGCTTTAGAGGGCAAATGAGTTTGACAAAAAAGCTTATTTCCCTTAACTCCATTTCGATGGGTGGTATGTACCTAAACACTATATCCCCACCCCCAGTTGCAGTGCACTACCGTATTATCGGAAGTTTGCAACCGATGTTGTAAATTCCTCGTGGGAATACCGCGCCACTTTTTATCTTTCTCAGTTGAGACGTGATGGCTCATTCACGCGACCGACTGACCAGTGAATGGATCTACTACGAATTTTAATATTAAATCCTTTTCATGTAAAATAATTTACTTCAATATTTAACGTAGTATTTCTGCAACATAAGTTTGCAAAGCTGTTGCACGATTTCATCGCATGCAACCTAACAACATTGTGTAGCGCGGTTGCAAAAAAGAAGGTACAAAAAATCGGTCACACTCTATTTATCGCAATACCACACACAAATTATATACTATAGTAAAGGTATGTAATAGTTACCTACCTATAAGTACAGTTGCAAGACAGTTGTTTTTGCACATTAATGTACTGCTTGTGCATCAAAGTAGCTTTTGAACAATTTTGCAGATACCCCAGATTTTGGTGGCAAAGAGAACAGAAGCCCCATTGTCATACAATCCAATTCAATGAAACTGGAGGGCCATGCATTAGAAGTGGATTTGATGAAGAAAAATCTGGCCAGATATCAAAGCTACAATGTAAAGAACTTAACATTAGTAGTAAAAACTAATTTTGTAAGTGTCATCATGTTTAAATACAATGACTTAACAATGCTGTGAGTGACCTTATGTGTTGTTTGTTGACTAACAAACTGTGTGTAATTAGTCATGCACACACGAATGCACAATGGATATAGCAAGAAGTTACTTAGAGTTTGTTATGTTCATTGAAGTTGATATATGCAAGTTTTTATTTTAAGTGTGATAACTTTCAAAAAAGTCCCCAACATTTCATACGTGGATTCTTCATTACTTAAATGAAGTTTTTTATTTGTAGTATTACTTGAGCAGAAACTAACTTATACCATAATTTTGATTTTTCCGAGCTTGAACCTACTTATAGTAGAAACTGCTTCCAATTATCAGCACACACCGAACTTTTGTCATTCTATTAGGCATATTCTATAAGATACTGATTTCAGTAAATTTGACTTACTTCAGCCTGAGCAAAAATTGGATTTAGTTCTATAAGGTACATTTCTGTCTTGTGCGATATGTGAGCCAACAAATGCACCCAGTTCATGCACTTGCCTTGTACAGCAATAACCACCATTGCACTTTTGCTGTTGCCACAGTCGATGTTCCTGATCTCCACACACAGACTTAATGTAGAGCCATTGTGGAGATACCATCTTCATTCTCCCCACACAACAACAATATAGATAGCCAGAGGCAAAATTTAATTTTTTACATTTATTTTTTAGAACAGCTTAATATTTATTCTCTTCAAGTAAAAAATAACCCCTTCACTGTTGCAGTGATAATATAATTAATTTCATAATTCAAGTTGACAAGTGAATATCATTGAACAGACATATGATGTATCATAAGATTGTTTGCTACTGCTAAATGTTTTCTGCAGGGAATTCATAACATTGAATCAAAATAAGAGGCAAACTGAACAATTGCAACTCCATTTTTTTGTTGCGAGAAGGTCGGTGGTAGAAGGATTGCAATCAGTCCTTTGTTTGTCCTGCAAGACATGAAATTTTCGACTTTGGCGATAAATGTCGCCAGATGGAGTCGGCAGATGTTGTCAAACGATTTTTGACAGTAGTCAACAGGTTTTCACATGGGTCGTTTGAGGTTGTCAACCAAAGTTGTCAGGGTTGTCAGGGTCATTTTTTGTTGTCACTTAGGTCGTCAGGTGTTGTCACTTGGAGTCACATGGGTCGTCACAGAAGATCTGTTGGGTCATCAGTTAGGGTCGTCAGTCATCATTGTCGTCAGGGAGTCATATTTTTGCCACTTGCTCTCACTCACGGGATGAGTAGTTATTTATAGAAGGTCGTCAAGTTGTCAAGTGGGTCATCAGTGTCGTGATAAGGGGTCATCACGAGATAGTTATGAGTCGTAACAAGGGTCATCAAAAGGTCGCCACCACAAGTTGTCAGAGTCATCAAAACGTCTTCACCAAAAGTCATCAGGTCATCAAAGTGTCATCACATGCAGTCATCAGGGTTGTCAGATGGTTCATGAAAGGTAGTCACATGAGTAAAAAATGCCAAAGTCGTCACTTGTCGTCAGTTTGGCTTGCCAAAAACTTCCACGTGGCAAAGTTGCCTGTCTTGCTGATCTTCACCCTGTTTTCAGATGCAAGAGGCTTGAGGATATTCATGGGCACCTACATTGCGTGGTACTTGACAAAGGACACTCAATCTCTTTAATCGACAAGTGGGACTGATCATGTTATCAAGCTGTCTATGAATCCAAATGGCTGTATACAGTGTGAGACAAGTGATAAAACCGGCCAAGTATTTCACCTTTCATGAGAGAGGGGCCATTAATAGATTATTTGATTATTCTTGACCTGAATCATGATTCATCTGATACTGCACTTTACTGGTGATTCATCTGATACTGCACTTTACTGGATTTTTCCCATAAATTTTGTGAAATACGTTTTCCTCAGTGATTTTTTGTTGCCATTAGTTATAAAGTATGACCTTCTATTGGTCTTCTATAACTAAGCGTGATATTATGAGAAAACGAATTATTTATGGGTAATAAAAAATCTATATTGCATTGTGATATTTACGACCTATAAATGTTGAACTGAATTATATTTTTTACAATATATGGATGCATTCAACATTTATAGGTCGCGCGAGTTTAACTGGATTCTATTTTGTCTTATAGCAAAAGCAAGAGCTCGCACAAGTGGATATAACCCGGTTGCACACACTGTTGCAAGTTCTGCTGATATGGGCATAATTACTGGTGTATAAGAACCACCGGGTATAAGAACCACTGCCGTTTTGGTCAATTAACACACTCTGTTGCCTCTAAACATAGGTCATTTAGATTCTCCTCATCGGGAACAATACGCCCATATCTTTCGGTCCACATGGGTCCCATTATTCACTGAGTTGCAATACTATGACCGAAAACTCACCACACATCACGCTCACAACAAACACACACATCACACGGACGAGCAATGGTTGAAAGGGTACATAGTGGCTACCTCCAAGTAAATAGGGTAATTTTTTCAGAAACATTTATTTTTTCATCGCCGTGGGGAGACTAACTTCATTCTTAGTATAAGAACCACTTATTGTATCTTTTGGAAATGACCGGACATTTTGTGGTTCTTATACACCAGTAATTACTAGATGCACCGCACACTTTGACCAAATCCTTGAAATCTCTTACGGGGCATCCCTCTAATGCACCATAACTTATGTACTATGAAAATATTTTACGTCCCGCATGGGACTTCAGTACAGCCTACAGAAAATACCACACCGGTGATATTTTGACATTAATATGAAAATATATATTTTCTGTACCACCCTGTGTACCACCGTGAAATACCTCCTATGTGTAAAAACCTTCTAAGATAAAAACTATAAATACCTTTGATGCCAAAAGGTCTAACAAACAGCAGAATTTAGATGAGAGACAGAAAATTTTTCTCTAAGACATTTTTATTTTGGGTTTTATATTTACTAATCAACAAAAGTTAAGAAGCAGTGAGCTAACATCCTCCTCATTCTCCACCTGTTTCTCCTTTTGTGCCTAGCCCTTCTGATTCAATTCAAAACACATTTTTGGCCACATCAAACCAAGCACACAAAGATGAGGTACGTGACAAGGAGGGGGGGACTTGATTCAAAGAATTATTTAGCAAGCTTCTAAAAACCAATGGAAAAATAGAAATGAGCATTGTCTCACCTCTTCCACCAGCGCCTGTTTTCTATTTTCTTGTTTAGAAAAGGAGAAAAGGTGAGGGGTGCATTTCCAGAACATTCTGGGGGTTGGGTCATCACTGTTGGATTGAGGAGGGAGTCAACGGCTGAGAAACATAAATGGGGGGCTTAGAAAAAGAAAAAAATATGAAGGATCCATATTCACCTTTTCCTCAAGGAGAAACTTTCTATTAGTGCCTTTATGGGAGGGAGAATGTGACGAGTCCAATTCAGTCTGGGGACTGTTATAATGTGAACAATTGTTTTAGTGATGAGTATTCCCATAAAAGTGAAGAAATCATAACAAAATAAAAAATGGATAAATAGTTTTCACCTTTCACTCATGGCCCCTGTTCTTTTTCATTGTTTGCAATGGACCGGCAGTAGCAAAAGTCTTGGATTCAGTCTATGGGCTAGGAACTAACAATTGCTGGTAGAGGGGTAGTGGTTCGTGAGGAAATATTTTATTGAAAAAAGAAATTCAAGTAAGCAATGGGAAATATATGTTTCCTTACCTTGCCCTCAGCCCCGCTGTGAGTATTCCTTTGTTGAAGCAGCAGGGCAGGGGCAGCAATCCCAGATTCACTCTGGGGGGTGAATTCAAAATATTACGCACTTACAAATGTGCTGCTAGCGATTCTGCTGCAGTCTCCAATCGCGATTTCCTGTTTAAAAAATCACAATACTGTGGGAGAAAGTCCCACTAACATTAGGAAGGGTTTGCGGTGGGAGAGTGTTATTTCTATTGGAGGGGGCTGCGGGAGAGCAGACGGCCAATGGAGATATTTTGGATGTTGTCGCGATCTCTTTTGTTCTTTGTTTTGTGATGTGTGTGAGCAGAGCTGACAGAGAGATGTGCGAGCGTGACATAACTTTTTTAGTCACGCGAGTGGTATTTTAGGCCCAACCATCATATTTTGTTAGCAAAAAAATTGATGGTAATTCAACTGTGGTGACCACCAAAGTGGTATTTAAATCATCTGAATACTGCGGTATTTGGAGATAGTATTATACGTCCCGCATGGGACTTCAGTACAGCCTACAGAAAATACCACACCGGTGGTATTTTGACATTAATAAAGATATTTTCTTGAAAAAATCTCAGTTTTTCATTATTTGAGAATTTTTCTTCGTCTTCTTCAGTGAGGCACTTTTTTACTATTGAGCTTAATAGGTGAAATTATACAATCACTGTTGCAAATTACCTGTAAAAAACTGATTTTTATGTTTGATATGCATGGGTATTCAAGGACTGTTGATTTGTTATTACATTTAAGAATATGTCTAAAATCAATCTAAAGCATTGCCAAAAACGAAGGGGCTTGATTGCTATTGACTAGAGGCCTAACACATCGTGCTATCACTTCACCAAAAATTGTTTTCAACGTGAACGCTCACCCAAAAATGGTTTATGAACTCATCACGTAAATGCATCATGCTATCATTTGCCAAAAATTGTTTTCAACGCTAAATCACACTCTGAAATGGCTTCCGATGTAAAGGTAAATAAGGCATAATTCACATAACACGGTCACTGCCACATCACCAAAAAATGTTTTCAACATACACATGACGTAAATGAACGTAAACGCATGAAGATATGATTTCGCCAAAAATTGTTTTTATCGCTCACACACATTCAAAAATGATTTCTAAGGTAAAGGCACATAAGAAATAATTCACATGACACGGATCACGGCCACATGGCGAAAAAATATTTTCAACGGACACATCACCTAAACGCATGTAAACGCATGATGCTATCATAAGGCCACTGCAAATGAAAAACACCAGTAACCTCCCTGTACACTCGCAAAATGTCAGAGTGTACGGGGAGGTTACCAGAATTTCAAGAGTGTACGGGTGGGTTACCGGTTTTTTTATACATTACTTAAGCCGCATTTTCGTTTATCACGCTGAGCTTTGAAGCAAAAAATATCTTTGGAGTGGTTGTTTGTTTCATGACTCACATTTTGCGAATCACGAGTTGTAAACTGCAAGATCACCTGTTGGGTCTAGTTTTGGTTTCAATTCTAGGCTTGATCTATGATTTCATTTGGTTAGTGCGTTTTGGGCCTATTAATATTTTCAAAATATGGTACTACTAGAAGTGACTGCGCCAAAAAATAAGAACACAACATAAGAATAATAAGTGGGGCTGAAAATTGGCGTAGTGTGTCTACGTGTTTGTTACTTATTCCTTTGTATCACTCCACCTAATTCTTGTGTGGCATATTCGTATGATAATACAGTTTAGTATATCTACGTATGGTACCATACTACAACAATGGTGCTTGACCCAGACACAACTGTAGCAGTGCGCCCTCTCACTGCTTTCACATCACACATGTGTATTTTTTTCAATTACATCACTGATACCTCACCGGCCCATCATGGGAACGGCGAAACTCAGTCCACAGACTGAGTTATCCCTCCCGCCTTGCACCGCCGTGTTGCCAACAACAATTGGCAGCAGCGGGTATATTTTGGGGCTGAGTAATCAAAATTTTGTCTTGTTCTACAATATTATACTCACCACATGGCAATTTTTTTCAATTAAATAGTTGCAGGCCTACCGGCGAAATCGTCAAAACTCAGTCCACAGACTGAGTAAGGCATTCTGCCTTGGCCCGCCATGTTGCCAACAACAATTGGCAGCGGCCGGTATGTTTTGGTGGTAAGATATTTAAAACTCTTCATGTTCTACACCAGTATACTCACCACACCTCCATTTTTTTTTCAATTAAATAGTTACAGGTCTACGGGCGAAATCGCCGAAACTCAGTCCACAGACTGAGTTAGGCATTCCGCCTTGGACCGCCGTGTTGCCAAGAACGATTGGCAGCGGCCGGTATATTTTGGGGGTGAGTTTTCATGAACTCATCTTTTTTCACACTATTTTACTCAACACATGTTAAGTTTTTTCCAATTAATTAGTTACAGGTCTACTGGCAAAATCGCCGAAACTCAGTTCACAGACTGAGTAAGGCATTCCGCCTTGGACCGCCATGTTGCCAACAACAATTGGCAGCGGCCGGTATATTTTGGGGGTAAGATATTTAAAACTCTTCATGTTCTACACCACTATACTCACCACACGTCCATTTTTTTTCCAATTAACTAGTTACAGGTCTATTTTGGGGGTGAGTTTTCATGAACTCATCTTTTTTCACACTATTTTACTCAACACATGTTAATTTTTTTCCAATTAATTAGTTACAGGTCTACTGGCAAAATCGCCGAAACTCAGTCCACAGACTGAGTAAGGCATTCCGCCTTTGACCGCCATGTTGCCACAGCAATTGGCAGCGGCCGGTATATTTTGGGGGTAAGATATTTAAAACTCTTCATGTTCTACACCACTATACTCACCACACGTCCATTTTTTTCCAATTAAATAGTTACAGGTCTACTGGCAAAATCGCCAAGACTTGGTCCACACACTGAGTTAGGCATTCTGCCTTGGACCGCCATGTTGCCAAGAACAATTGGCAGCGGCCGGTATATTTTGGGGGTGAGTTTTCATGAACTCATCTTTTTCACACTATTGTACTCAACACATGTTAATTTTTTTCAATTAATAAGTTACAGGTCTACTGGAAAAATCGCCAAAACTCGGTCCACAGACTGAGTTAGGCATTCTGCCTTGGACCGCCATGTTGCCAAGAACAATTGGCAGCGGCCGGTATATTTTGGGGGTGAGTTTTCATGAACTCATCTTTTTTCACCCTATTATACTCAACACGTGATAATTTTTTTCCAATTAATTAGTTACAGGTCTACGAGGGAAATCGCCGAAACTCAGTCAACAGACTGAGTTTGGCATTTCGCCTTGCACTGCCGTGTTGCCAACAACGTTCAGTAGAGGCATGTAAATTTTTATGGTGAGTTATCGAAGTCAAACTATGTTACGATTGTTTTCATTTCAGCTTAGTTTCAATTAAATAATTAATTTTCTTCTACCTTGGTGATAATATTGTCCACAGTATCGTTTTTCATCTTGGAGCAGCTTGGGGCTGAAATTTTGGCACCTGTGTCCTTTTGGTGGGCGATGAGTTGGGTGGGCCCCTAAAATATGTTAATGTAGTATGTTTAATTATATTAGTGGAGATAAATTACAAATACTCTTTTATTGTAGTCCAACAGTAGGTAGCCCTCCCGGTAACCCTCCTGTAACCGGTAGCCCTCCTGTATGCTCCGGTAACCCTCCGGTACTCTCCGGTAGCCTTCCTAACCTTCCGGTCCCCCACACTTCCGGTTACCCTCCCGTACACTTCCGTTATGCCACCGGTAAACATTTTTTTAGCTACTAAGTAATGCTGTTATAGCCGCTAATTAGATTGATATCGATTCTAAGACTTACTGAGAAGTCTGTTTTCCTGTAAAAAAGTACCAATTCCTATCGTACATAGAAATAAATCCAAAGCTCCTCTTGGTCTCAAATTTCCGGTAACCTCCCGGTAGACTCCGTAACCCTCCCGTACACTAGTTTACCGGAGGGTTACAGAAGTGTACCGGGAGGTTACCCGAAGATACCATTCTGGGGGCTCCGGTAACCTCCCCGTACACTCGAGTGTACGGGGAGGTTACTGGTGTTTTTCGTTTGCAGTGGCATTATTCACATGACACAGATCATCGCCACATTGCCAAAAAAATATTTTCAAAGGATACATCACGTAGCAAATAAGGAATAATTCACATGACACGAATCACCGCCACGTTGCCAAAAAATATTTTCAACGGACACATCACGTAAACGCATGAAAATGCATCACACTATCATAAGGCATAATTCACATCACACGGATCATTGTCACATCACCAAAAAAATATTTTCAACGGACACATCAAGTAAAAACATCATGTTATTGCTTCACCCAAAATTGTATTCAACGTCAAAGCACACTCAGAAATGGTTTCTGATATAAAGTTTTCAATGATAATGCATTACTCACAATGTGAAAAAGCAGCATTCAATTTACCTCTTTAATACTGATTACTTGTCAGAACCTTTTCAAACCATCGTAGCCTTGATATTAGAGAATAGACTCTTCTTCATCGATTCTGTTTAAAACGGCACACCATAGCACACCACAGTTGCAATCCATGAATGACACTGAATGTGAGAACATATGTTATTTGCGTCTTCAATTTTTTTATGAGCTTATTTTTACATGATTTGTACAAATATTGTAGATTCTCTCTATGAGCAAGCAAAGAGGCTTAGCACACAAGCCAAGATGATGAAAACAAAAATGATGAGAAAAAAGAAATGAAAGGTACAGACAAAAGAGAAGGGAAAAGAAACCTCAACTCAGTAAGGAAAATGATATTTACTACAAGAGTCACAGAAATTCCATTTGTGAGAAACAACGTGCCAAGTATAAAATTAATGCAGATTCCATTCGCCTTCAAAGAAAAGGGTGCTATGAAACTAATACTGATTCCATCAACAAAAGAAGAAAGGTTCAATATGATACAAAGGCAGAGTCCATCTGTAAGAAGAGAAAGGCTCATTATGAAATCAACACTATTCAGATTTCAAACAAAAGGAAAAATTACTACAAAGACAAGAAATCTTCTGGACAGGAATGTTCCTTTTCTTGTTCTGACCATGGAAATTCATTGACTCCTACAAGCAATCAGCAGAACACCTCACACGAGTAAGAGATGAAAAAAATAGTTCAGAAGATCAGAGAGAAGATATGCCTGTCAACTGTGGTGGATGGTGATGCGAATAGGCACCGTGCACATGTATGTGTCCTTTGTGATCGCCTCATCATTGGATTGGAAGAAGTCAAATTCATCGAGAAAGAAAGGTTGTTGGAGAACTCATCAAAATTAGCGGTTTCAACTTATGAGGAGTACTATGATGGTGTTCCCATGCATCCAGAATTTGTGAAACAGTACCAAGTGGATGATTGTGATTTGAAGAATTTGTTGCTTTGTCCCAGGGCACGAGTAGATCAGAAAGGTTATGAATGTTGTGAAACTTGCTATGGAAACCTAAAATGTTCAAGGAATAAGGATCAAGACAAACCGCCCAAATTTGCAATAGCCAATGGATTCGCAATAGGTCATATTCCTGATGTCATCAATTTTCAAGACAAAAATGGCACTATCAAAAATCAAAGCATTAATGCTGACATTGATTTGGATGATCTCCTTTGTGCATCAATCAGCCCAGTGAGGCCATTTGGATATGTTCATGCATACATTGGCGGAAGTCAAAATCTTTGAAAGGGCATTTTCCAATGTTTAGTGTTGATCAATCTCATGTAGGAGGTGCACTGCATAAGTACAGGAGCTCAACCGGGGGGAAGAACATTTATGTAGTATTGTGTGGCAGAATGACACCAGCTCAGAAAATTTTTGTGACCAGACAAGCTGAATTGGACACAGACCTTTTTATGGATCTTTTAACATGGTTCATCAAGGAATCAGGTCATAGGGATACAGTGATGTGGTGCCTCCAGATGAATGTCCAAAGCCTGTGATTATACTGCAAGATGATGACCATGAGAATATTTCTTCTGAACCGGTTGCTCCGGAATTAGAATGTCAGATTCAAGGCAAGACATATTACTTTTCAAGTGAGTCACAGAATCCAACCACAGACAATTCTGTTTTTGATAGAACTGAGGATTTTGTCCAGGCAATGCTGGAGTCAACTGCACCAACTATGTTGATGTATGGTGGTACTTACTTGAGAGGACATGAAATCAATTTGGAAGATGCTTTTCCCATTCAATTTCCATTTGGTTCTGGATGTCCAAATTTGGGTAAGAAGGGAAAGGTGGAAGTTTCCAATGAAGCATGTCTGAAGCAAGACATGAGACTTTCCTTGAACCAGTTCATGAGACCCTCATATTATAAAAGATACCATGTTGGAAATGAGGTGAACACAAAATGATTCGAAGTTGGACATTATTTTTTGACAATCTGAACAGTCATTTTCATTCATCCCTTGTCAATGAATAGGTCATGACCAGAGACGATTTTGGACAGCATGGTTTAGATTACTATGACATGAAATGTAAGAGGGGAAGTGATGATGATGCAGCAAAGAAAAGTATTGAGCATCCTGATTCGGAGAGGAAGGATTGGGATTCTTTGGTTGACCAAGAATAATTTGGTTCTGTTTGGGATAATATTGGTGAAAAGGACGCAGGTGGAGAGAGCAGTGAGCATCCAGCTGGCTGAGTACGTGACTCGGGGCTCAGCTGTGGCTATAGCCATACTCTGGGAGTCAAGCAGCACATATTGCACTATGCCTAACATACCACAGGTATTGTACGGCTTCGAGCAACAAGGGGACAGACAGACGAACCTACCATGGTCAACACATATACCTGATATGGATGATGGATGGTGGAATGACGTACAGATGATCCTGGTCGCACGAAGGCTATCAATTGATAGTGACCTAAGCCGTTATGATGTAATTTGTAATTAAGTAGTAAACGGTAGATACATTGTTGTAGACTGATTTTTATGAGTTAAGTTGTCTGGTAGTAATAAGCAGCAATGAAGCAAATATGCTTCATTGCACAAAATGAAACTGTGTAGGATCCTACACAGATATGGTATGTCTTTATGTCATTAGTTGATGACATAAAGCATTATTCTCCAAATGGTATTTCTGGGTAGTGAACCTATTCTTGCTATTTGCTGGTTCTTGTCATTATTGGGAGATATTCCTCATCTCCTGAGAAATTAAGGGTATCTATCAGTTTGCCCTAGAGTACTACTGTAGGGTAGATAATTGGCCTATGTCACTCGCCCCCACGATTGGAGAATCAGCGTGGCTCATGGAAAAGTAAAACCTCTGTGAGGAAAAAATCCGATTACAAGCCAGACTTGCAGAAAAAACCTCCTGGTTGAGGTTAAAAATGTGCAAGCTGCCTGTGACATTTTTACATACATAGTATTGTATGTACTATATGAAGTGTAAGTACTTGTGGAGAGGGAGATTTTGGAATGGCTTGTGATACAGCTGGTGTCTTTGTACTCTTCTAAGCCAAATGTATATGACTTACTTCTGCGTGAAACCCTGATTGTCTCATCGTATAACTTTTGTGATAGTCCAATTATCACAGCTGTACAGACTGAATATTTGTGTGGGGTAAAAGAACTTTGTGTACTAAGCATTGCTTTCACTGACCATGTGACCTAACTTTGATGAGCATCAAGTTGGGTTGGTTTGGTGTTGCCTGGTGTCTCCTGTTGATTTTGTATGTGTGTGCAAAGGTGGATTGCCGAACAACAATTCCATCTTATGATTGCTACACTACATTGAGGCGATAGGCACTGCATAGTAGGTATGAGTGAATGGCATCTGAGTGTTTGTTCAGGAAAACATTGTGCCACTAGAAGCTGCTGACAAGACCATGATATATCAGCAGGCCAAGCATCTGCTTGATCTCTAGTTAATTATTCACTTTTTGGGTTTTAATTTGTTTTGAAGACTCTGGTTGACTTACACTTGGAATCCAAATGATTTACATATTGTCCAAATAGTGTAGAAACTACACCTTAATTGTTACAATGTGTGTACAATGTGGATATTGAACCAGGTCTAGGTACAAAGGTGCTGATAGTACAGAAATTCTGTTACTGCCTTTTATGCATCCTTGGTGTGAGAATTTGTCCACCTATTTGCTCTATCACCCGTATGTATCCATGGGAATAGTTGCCCAAAGGGTCAGCTACCGGAAAGTGAACAATGTCAAGTCATACTTAATGTATTGTCTTGAATCATTGGAAGGTCCAAACATCAACGTCTATGTCTTTTTTGTACCATGAAGAGTATGGATTATTGTTATGACATCCTTTTGTATCGTTTGCAAGGTTCCTCGAGGGAGGTCTGTACAAATATAACTCTTTTGTTGGTGGTAATGACATTGCAGCATAGCTAAATGTGCATGTTCATACCTTTTTATTTTATTTTTAAAGACAGTTGTTGACTATTATCTTATGGTTTATGGAACCATATTGTGACTTCACAGCAAACATCTTGGAGACATGAGTGTTCCTTGATGTTGACAACGTAACAGTTGTTTTCTCTATGGATTTGTCTTAGCTAGTTAAGCGATGCTACATTTCAGTGTATAGCTGCTTGTGTTGCATTTTCTTTGCATTGCATGCCAACAAGGTGCTACATGTCTCTCAATAGAGATGTTCATGTTTGACTTATCCTGTGTGTGAGATGTTATTCCTGTTTAACTTGGAATACTCACAATTCTATGTGCTGTGGTTTTGCAAGAACAAAGGTTGTGGATCCTTTTTGTTCTTGTGCTCACATGATAATGAGGCTTGTTTTGTGGTTTGTTGTGCATCATGTATGTATACTACCTATGGTTATCCCGTTGTCTTTAGCAAAAAGACCTTTGTGTTTCGGTGACTCTATGAGTCCCTACTTATATGGATACCATATGTGTTCTCCATGGATAATTCTGAAGGTAAAACCGTCAGAAGTTCTCCTAAGAGAATCAAGTACTAGTCATTGAGTCTCAGTGAGACAATTATCTAGTACGACACAGTTCTTTTGCATATCCAGTAATGTTTAACATGGTCAAGGATTTTATCTTAATTTTGTTCTGTGTGTATGCACCCTATGTTCAGCAAACTGTACTAGAATGCGAGCAGTCCCAACCTGAGTTGGTGATGCTCTAGACTTGTTGCAGTAACAAATGTCTAACATATATGTGTCTCCCTTTTGTGTACCTCGTCTCATGGGCCATGGTAGTGGCTTTTTGGTGACATCTTACCTCCTCCTCTACAATCCTATTTGTGAGTGAGGTGAGACAATCATATTGTCTTGCCTAAGGTTCTCCCTTTTACTGGACCACCCAGTGACATGTGAGTTCCTTGTATAGATGAATGTTTAGCGAGTTTAACTGCTTGTAAGCATGTTGCTTTTGCCATGATAAGACTTTGGGTCTGCTATTAAGCCCTTGTTGTCTTTGTGCAGATGTGTTGTGGTTTGTCAGTCAAACTGTTACTTGCTGCTTGGTGAGTCCATCCTAACCTTGTTTAAGGTGGTCTTCCATGCTAGCCTTTGGAGACTATCATATTCTCCAAATGAGTTCTATACAGAACTGCATGGCCATCATTGATTCCATTGTATGTGCTTGTGAGGCACATGGAAAACCCATGATTGTTGCTACTAGCCCTGAGTAGGTGAACCCTTTTCAGTTTTTCTAGGCATGAAGCGGGTTCTGGATGCATCAGTATCCAACCTAATGATTTGTTGACTTGTCAAGAAGTCTTCCTTGATGGCAGTGTTGAACTGAGCAACTTCTACAGTACTGTAAGGATTCTTTGAGCTTGGACAGTATTCCTTATTTTTTGTCCATTTTTACTTCTTTTAAGAATCACTTTTTGGTTTACAGTAATTTACTTTTGTTTGGGTGTTCTGTTCTTGTACAGCCAGTTCTGATGATGGATTGGTAAATAAACCCTCCAACCACCAAGGTAAATTTTCATCCTCATTGTTTTTTCCATGATTTTTTTACTGGCTGTGCTTTGTTTTTATAGATTGTAAACCCACCTCTTCTGAAAAGTCGAGCGAAACAGGCACTTTTTTCCAAGACAACCAAAACTTCATCAAACAGTTTCTCTTGTAATGAGAAACCACAGTAACGTGTTTGAAATTGAGTTTATAGTGAAAACAAGTGTTGCTTTTTCTTTTGACACAACTTGGAAGGTCTGCTATTTTACTCAACTCCCAAAGGAGTATTTCACAGGAGTGGTTAGCTCTGTGATCAGGAGTATTTTTGCTCAAAAAGAGCTCTGCACTTAAGTGGTTAGCTATGTGCTTAATCTGTTTTGTCCAGGTTTTATTTTAACGTGGGTACACAGATTTTAGAGGACTTTTTACATCAATTATCACTGACAAGGTAAAATTGATCTTAACATAATTTTTATGTTGTTATTTGTTCAAAAATCTAGAGCAATTATAACTCAATCCTTGCATTGGTTGAAGACTGAGGTCATATGCTGGCTTAGTCACTTTGGGTAACATGTACTCAGAAAGCGTGTTTTTTTAAAACATCATGTGACCTTACCCTTCCTTTTGAGTAGGAAGAACCCATCCTGCGTGCGCCAAGAGTTTGACACCTGCCTAGCTGGATAAGGAAATCATATGGATGTTCCTAACATTGGAACATGGGGAAGCTTGGAACTACGTCCTTCTTGCTTTCACTGTTACTGTAGCAACACCATGTCAGGGGTTCGAAACCCAACAAAGTTTGATTTCCAGTTGCTTTTTTTGTTACCTTGCTTGTGAAAAGTGAAGCATGGCACTTATGCAAATTTTCTCTACGTGGGAGAAGAGTTCTTCTTCTTGAGAAAACAATTCATGATGCCAGAAGATTTCTTGGCATTTTTGTCTTATTTTTACATTTAACAAGGTTTTTGAATGTCAGGCTCCTTAATTCAAAATTAAATAATCCCAAACATGTGTTTGGGGCTCTGAATTCTATTTTCCTTGGACCAGAGGATGTGCATTTTTTTGCGCAGGTAAGTAGCTTATATTTGCAAAAATGGAGGAAGTGGTCTCACTATTGAGAAAGGCACCAGACAGTTCGGGGTCCGACAGTTCGGAAATTATCTCACTCTAATCATTCTTGATTTGTGGACGTTTCTCTCCTTTTTGCTTGGATTTCAGAAAGAAATCAACAAGTTGCGTGTTTTCCTGACAAAAACTGCAAAAAGTAAGCAGCATTCTAGCGCAAATCGGAAATTCACAAGAATTTTGCTATGAGTATTTCTGGGGCACGACACGTAGTCGATTTATGGGTCCATCTTGCGCCCCTTTGAGTTCTGGGACTTGGAGATGTTACTCCACGTCGCTCTGACGTCTTGACCGGGATATGGCAATATATTGCACTCCTATGCCTTCATGCGGAGTAGAACAATGTTCTCTCTTAGGCTGGTCCTTTGCACTCATGGGCTTGGCCCTATGAGTCTAGGACACATGATATGTGGTCGTTTTTTTCAGATCTTGACCGCGCGGGCTGTGTCGCAAAATGATTTGTGAAATGGGCTGTGCCGTGAGGCGCTCCCATGTGAATAGGGCTGATCCGCGATCGTGGGACAAAGGACTGCACGAATGCATTTTTCCTTGAGGATTGTCTGACACTTTTGAAAGTTGTCTGGTAGTAATAAGCAGCAATGAAGCAAATATGCTTCATTGCACAAAATGAAACTTTGTAGGATCCTATACACAGATATGGTATGTCTTTATGTCATTAGTTGATGACATGAAGCATTATTCTCCAAATGGTATTTCTGGGTAGTGAACCTATTCTTGCTCTTTGCTGGTTCTTGTCATTATTGGGAGATATCCCTCATCTCCTGAGAAATTAAGAGTATCTTTCAGTTTTCCCTAGAGTACTACTGTAGAGTAGATAATTGGCCTATGTCACCCTACAGAGTGAACTGAGAAGCACAAACCAACATTCAAAGGAACTCAAGAAGAATGCATATCACAATGGTGCACACACAGAAAATCAGGGAGATGAGGCAGAACTCAGGAAAGATGACTGTAAGTGTATCTATAATGTTGGTTGAAACTAAACAATTCCGATCACTAAATTACGTCGCTGTATTGGTATGTGTGACAGCTGACATGCAAAGATGCCATGAGGAACTGTTGAACACACTTAACCTTTTGACATCCATCACAGTACCTTCTTTGCCTTCTAGGAAGATCCGTGGAAAGGAATTGCCCCCTTTCTCTTGTAAGTGTTGTGCACAGTGCCATGAGAGTATGTTCTGTAAGCAGTAACCCATGCACAAAGTATCCTTTTTTAGGTTTAGGTGAACAAAGTCAAGAATGATGTGGTGGTCCCTCGTTGAGCGAACGAGATGGATGATGAGTTATTTCTTCCACCTACATCCGGTGAGAATTTTAACAGGTCATGAGTTTCTTTCCTTAACATGAAAGGGAACTAATAGCTAATATCCAAACTTTGACATATGATGACACAGGCGTTACAGATGAGGAACGACAAGCATTCATGAACGGGATGGAAACTGATAAACCCAATGACATCAAAAGAGGAAGTGATGGGGAGTATTATGTGGAGAAGGTACTCAAAATGCATGTCAAAGAGGGAAGGGAAGAGTTCCTTGTGAAATGGATTGATTACCCTTTGAGTGAGGCTACTTGGGAACCATTTTCTGGCCAGGAAGCATGTGAGTGTCTGGATATTATTTCTTTCACTATCACATAGCTTGCCTCTGCGTCAGAACTCTCATGATCTGTTTTAAGATGATGAGGCCGTTGCATGGAAAACTGCGTGGAAAGGGACAATCGCTTCTCAGGTAAAGTGATAATATTTTCTGTTATTGTATGAATCTTGTGAAAAGGAAATACCTCATAGGTTGGTTTTTCTGTTTCCACTTGAGAACAAGAAAAAACCAAGCAAGAAGAGGAAGACAAAGGATTTGCAAAATGGAGTGAGTGATATTACCACTATCATGTAACATATTTCATATAAGACATTTCATCATACTGTTATGTTTGATATCTCGTGAGAAGGTGAAGAAGAAAGTGTCAGCAGTTGAGGTTAGTGCAATTGATTACTCCAACTAGTCCTAGAAAGAGATGCTGATTCATATTCACTGCTTTGCCTTTTTACTTTTCAACAGACATCTGTATGGATAAATGAGAAATTACTAATCATTGTGAGTGTAAGAAACAGACATAATATCATTAACGCATTTTCTCAAATCATTTCTTTTCTGCTCATTCCGTTCACTTATTACAGGCAGGTGAGGAGAGAAGCAAGGCGATGGCACTTGTAAAGGAAAAGGTGAGCAACAGACACTGCCATTGATTAAGCATAAAATTCTAGTATGATAACTGCATCCCTTTTGAAATGACTCCAATATTTAAGGTGTTAAACAATAAAACCGCCGTTGGCGGTGGAAAGAAGGAAGAGGTAAGATATGAATTTGAGAGCATCACCAAATGACCGTTAGATTCACAAGCCACTTACTAATGTCATCTAAATGTCATTCCTTTGATACAGGTAAGTTTTTTGGTACATGAAGTGAATGAGTTCTGTCAGACTTTTTTATCTATCCCTGTTATGCATAAGATACATGTAATTGAGGATGAATATATATATGGGGAAGGACTGGAGAACTATCACATTTAGACGGGATCATTCTATTCAATTGAAAAAGAAAGCTTATTGTGTATTCATTTACCAGAGAACAAACCTTCCAGGAGAATGCCAACATGCTGTTTGTCACAAATGCCATGAGGAACATTCAAAAGCCCAGAAGAGATCAAGAGGTTTCGTTCCAAGTGAAAGGGAGTTGATGATGTCTTGTCATCATGAGCTACGCAATCTACAGCTATGTGCTGACATTTGGTGGTGTACCAAAGATAATATTGAACGTCAACATTGGTTTGAGCATGTCAAGGGTTGTGCTTTCTGTGAGAGGATGTTCATTGTAGGGGATATGTGAGAGGGATGAGGGAAAGGAGTATGTTTTGCTTTAATGAGTGGATGAGTGTGTTTCTGAGTGTGTTTGGGTGCAAAAATCCAGTCCAATAAAAAGTAATTTCTGTATAAGAATGATTTTTGTTGGAACAGAAGAGGTACATTATTCAAAATGCGATTTCTCATCAAAAGTAGATTTTGTATGAACAGAGGAAAAGAGATTATACTAGGCGCTACTCCTACCAGAATGCCCGCGTGCGTTGGCACAGTCGCTGTTAGGAAATCTGTTAGTAAGGATTTCGGAGTCAAGCATTTTGATCTTGATCAACTCTGTTAGCTAAAAGGTTAGCAAAAACGGATGTTGTTAGTTAGACTGTTTACAAGCTGGTCAAAAGGCTAGAAAGGATGGAGGTCTCAAACTTACTAACCATTTATCTAACAGTTTTGATTTTTCACGAACTTCTGAGAAAAAAGCCCCAGTATAACTCCTACATATGATTTGTTAGCAAGAGATAATTTGTCACTAACTCTCTTGCTAACACCTTGTTTGCAGTGCAGATGGTATCATAAGGCATAACACTGTCTCGTAACTATGTAGTTGCTTATTAGTTGAGACGATGAGTCTTTTCGTGTCATGTGGGGATGGAAGGAGTCCCAGAAAGTACCAATTCCCATAGCCAAGCTTTTTGTGCTTCAGCCAAATATGGCTTACTTTGGGAAAAATGATGTAATCTTAAAAGTAAGCTGCTTTTCCAGAGGTTGTAACTGACAACTCAGTGGATCATCACTTGGTTGTAACTGATGACTCTGTGGGTTGTCATGAGGTTTTAACGGACAAATCCATAGGTCATCAAGTGGTCTCATGACTCTGTGGATCATCACCAGGTCTTTGTTGTCACCGTGTCTTAACTGACAACAAATGTGTTGTCACCGGGTTGTAACTGACAAATCAGTGGGTTGTCACTTGGTTGTACATGACAACTCATGTATTGTCACTGGGTCATACCTGATGACTCGGTGGGTCATCATGAGGTTGTAACTGACAACTCTGTGCATTGTCACCAGGTGGTAACTGTTGACTAAGGGGGTCATCACCAGGTTGTCAGGTCTGATGACTCAGTGTCACATCACAAGAAAATAACTGACAACTCTGTGGATCATCACTGGGTCGTAGCTGATGACTTTGTGAATCATCACTTGGTCATAACTGAGGACTCTGTGGATCATCACTGGGTCATAACTGACAACTCAGTGGGTCATCACAAGGTTATAACTGACAACTCTGAGGATTGTCACCAGTTTGACAGTTACAACATGTTGACAACTCCTCTGAGGTCACTTAAGTCATGAATCTTCACTTTCTTTGTCGGAGTCATCACAATGTCTTCAATTTGAGTCATGCAAGTCGTCAGTATTTTAGGAGTCATCACTTTGCTGAAAATTTGTTGACAAAATGTGCAAAGTTTTTGCAAGTGGCCTGTGTTGCAGTATATAATGAATACTATACTAATGTGAACTATTTCTACTGGTGAATTTTGTTTGGCTTGGTTGTGTCCACTATTGATGTGTCCAGTCAGGACGTAAGGGAAAGAATGTAGGTTAGTACCAATACTGTGACTCATACAAGAATAACACAGATGGCATTAGAGGATTTTTAAGTACAATCTACAAGAATTTTGGACTCCGACCCGGGGGCGTTGTTTATCTCTCTCTAGGGAGCAGTTTATCGCGTGTGTTTGTTTTTTATTTGTTGACACGACATGGAAAAGATGCAGGAAGAAATGACTCTTAAGCCCCTTTCTCAGATTGGTACCAAAATGTACCGATCTTTCAAAATGTACTGATTAATCGAAAAGTACATTTTGCAAGATTGGTACATTTTCAAAGATCGGTACTAAAAAGTACCGATCTTTGAAAATGTACCGATTTCATTTTTCTCATAGAAATCTTATTAGTTCCTAATGTAGAAGGTACCGATCTTTCAAAATGTACCTTCGACATGTATTGGTACATTTTTAGAAATCGGTACATTTCCAAAGATCAGTACCTAAATGTACGAATCTTTGAAAATGTACTTTTCTTACCATCCGTACCTGAGCTCATCCTCAGGACAAAGTACGTTTGAACAGTTTGTTGGCCTTTGCTAAATTACGATAATTGATTAAGCCTTTCGACTAACAACAACTGTTCCTTCGGAGTGGATGTT
Organism: Cyclotella cryptica; assembly: GCA_013187285.1. Taxonomy (NCBI): domain Eukaryota; phylum Bacillariophyta; class Thalassiosirophyceae; order Thalassiosirales; family Thalassiosiraceae; genus Cyclotella; species Cyclotella cryptica. The sequence goes on from JABMIG010000022.1 coordinate 118,637, forward strand.
ATCACAGTAAGTGGAAATATTATGTTCTCCACAACATATTACTTTTAAATATTGTCCGATGCTTCTAAAAAGTGTCAAGTTCGACTGTTTTTATTTTTAATGCAACTTTCCCTTAAGTCCTCACAGTGTGGGTAGTTTCCATGGGTGTCCAATGTGATTTTTTCAAAACGTCCAAGTCAGGACATCAAAGGTATCCAATATTACCTTTGAAGGCAAAGAAAAGGAATAATATCGAATTACAATACCCAACAACAGAAGTGATGTGTTAGAACTCAGAGATGTGTTTTAGATGAAGATGTCTTCGCGACTTTTTTCGATCTAGAGTGGATGAATTAGAACAAAGAAATGGCTAGAGAAGAAACAATGATCTAGCTTATAAAATCTACTTCATACTTAGAAAGTCTAGGATCATCAATCATTTCTAAACTATGTTTTCAAGTCATAGACTATGATTTGTTTTGATCTCTTCTCAGAAAAGAATCGATCTAATCTTGATGATTCCTTGTCAAGAAAGTATCCAACTCGCCCAACGGCTTAAATAATTGATCTACCTATTGGCATTGGCAAATTAATTGGGGAATGGTTTTCTTTTGGAGGATTGGTTTTCTTCTGGCTGTTACAATGTCATGCACTATTCCTCTGTTAAAACAATAAGGTATCCGGTTTTCTTTTGGGAGATTAGTTTTCTTTTCCGAGACTAGCTTTTTGTGTTCCGTCAAAGGTCACTCACTTATAAACCAGTCCCGCACACGGATCGCCGATGTCACAGCTTCATAGGAATTGGTATTAGACTTATGCTAGAGTAAAGTGGTGTGAATCTATGATATGGTAGGTACTGTATGTACAGAAATAAAGAACGCACGAATGAGTTCTTGCAAATCATTTTAGATAATATAGACGTATGTGTAGGGCCGTCGATGTTTAAAGCGATGAAATTTGTTACTCCAATTTTGTGTCAGTGTACTTTTGCAACCCATTCCATTATTGGCATGCTTGATGGTGTGGTATGATAGTACAAAACCTTATGAGGTAGGTAGGTAGGTAGGTAGGTAGGTATTTACACTGCTTCACCCCGCAAGACATTAACCCTCCCAGGTGCATCTAAAGTCCTACATACGACGCTTCTCCTTTTAATTCTAGATACTACTTGTACATGGGAATTGTTAGTGAGCACCTCTAGAGTTATTAATATACTGTCTGGTATAGTACCTACTCCATTCTTGATAAATAATTATCATATAAAAAGTAAGTGCTGTTCCCTTAACCCCTATTCTTCATATTTTCATAATAAAGATTTTTCAAAATCTTAGTTGTATTGGAAACTGAGACCTTTTCTCCTTCGCCTTCGCCTTCGCCTTCGCCTTCGCCTTCTCCTTCTCCTTCTCCTTCTCCTTCTCCTTCTCCTTCTCCTTCTCCTTCTCCTTCTCCTTCTCCTTCTCCTTCTTCTTCAGTGAGACAGTTTTTTTCACTTTTTGCCAAAACAGGTACTTCCCAATAAGATGATTTTTCCGGCTGACGTGCATGGGTTTTCATAGTATTTTGATCCCTGTTTACCTTTAAAATTATATCTTATTTCACCAAAAATTGGCATGATTGTGTTCACGACACGCGTCCATTTGCAACTAGAGGTAAGTCGGTCTTCTTCCTCTTCTTCTTCAGTGAGACAGTTGTTTTCACTTTTTGCCAAAACAGGTACTTCCCAATAAGATGATTTTACGGGCTGACGTGCATGGGTTTTCATAGTATTTTGATCCCTGTTTACCTGTAAAATTATATCTTATTTCACCAAAAATTGGCATGATTGTGTGCGCGGCACGCATCCATTTGCAACTAGAGGTAAGTCGGTCTTCTTCCTCTTCTTCTTCAGTGAGACAGTTGTTTTCACTTTTTGCCAAAACAGGTACTTCCCAATAAGATGATTTTTCCGGCTGACGTGCATGGGTTTTCATAGTATTTTGATCCCTGTTTACCTTTAAAATTATATCTTATTTCACCAAAAATTGGCATGATTGTGTGCACGACACGCGTCCATTTGCAACTAGAGGTAAGTCGGTCTTCTTCCTCTTCTTCTTCAGTGAGACAGTTGTTTTCACTTTTTGCCAAAACAGGTACTTCCCAATAAGATGATTTTACGGGCTGATGTGCATGGGGTGTCTTAGTATTTGATCCCTGTTTACCTTTAAAATTATATCTTATTTCACCAAAATTGGTTTTTCCATTGTGATTGTGTGCGTGGCATGCACCCATTTGCAACTAGAGGTAAGTCGGTCTTCTTCCTCTTCTTCTTCAGTGAGACAGTTTTTTTCACTTTTTGCCAAAACAGGTATTTCCCAATAAGATGATTTTTCCGGCTGACGTGCATGGGTTTTCATAGTATTTTGATCCCTGTTTACCTTTAAAATTATACCTTATTTCACCAAAAATCGGCGTGATTGTGTGCGCGGCACGCGTCCATTTGCAACTACCGTAAAACCCGAATTATAAGATATCAAAATGTGCAAAAGATACATTTACTGTTCCTTATGTAGTGTCCCGTTGTTAGTGTTTTTAGTACGGTGAAAAAAGATTGGTATCCTGACAAAGTTACCCTAATACGTCAAGGTACAGTTTTGTACTATGTTCCCGCCAGTTTTTATTTCATGGAGATTTAGGTCCTCAAAGTTGTACTTTGGGGAGACGTAGGTCCTCAAAGTTGTACTTTGGGGGTCTAACTTTTGGAGGCACTTTTCCTCTTCATGATGCTTTTCCCTACTCACCGACCGCCCACTTTAACATCATCCCATCCTCATTATTCCAACATCGAGCCATCCTTGTCTCACCTCAATTATCAAAGTATTGATTGGATTGTTCAATGCTCCAGCCACCCCCTTGTCAAATTTAAGTGACCGGTTGAATTCAAAATGAATTTAAATTCAATTCAAATTCATTTTGATTGACTTTATTTCAGTCTTAAATAGGTTTCAAACTTGTTTTGATCATTCAAAATGAATTTAAATTAAATTCAACTTCATTTTGATTGATCTTATTTCACTCTTAAATAGGATTTGAACTCGTTTAGATTTATTACAATGACAGTTTATTATAAACATGATCCAAGAATGTAAAACATTTAAATTGATTTACATTTAATGCAGCAGTGCTCATAATTTGGACATGTGCAAAAATGGGTGTGACATCAAGGAGGTCATTTTCAATCAAAGAGTCTAACTTTTGGAGGCACTTTTCCTCTTCATGATGCTTTTCCCTACTCACCGACCGCCCACTTTAACATCATCCCATCCTCATTATTCCAACATCGAGCCATCCTTGTCTCACCTCAATTATCAAAGTATTGATTGGATTGTTCAATGCTCCAGCCACCCCTTGTCAAATTTAAGTGACCGATTGAATTCAAAATGAATTTAAATTCAATTCAAATTCATTTTGATTGACTTTATTTCAGTCTTAAATAGGTTTCAAACTTGTTTTGATCATTCAAAATGAATTTAAATTAAATTCAACTTCATTTTGATTGATCTTATTTCACTCTTAAATAGGATTTGAACTCGTTTAGATTTATTACAATGACAGTTTATTATAAACATGATCCAAGAATGTAAAACATTTAAATTGATTTACATTTAATGCAGCAGTGCTCATAATTTGGACATGTGCAAAAATGGGTGTGACATCAAGGAGGTCATTTTCAATCAAAGAGAAACGTGAAGTTGTTCAGGCTGCCGATGTCTTCAGCGGACGTCTCACAAAGTTTCTTGTCATCAAGCCTGTGCGTTCGTGGGTATTTCCAAGTCTACTACACAAGCTTCAAGAAAGTGCTCAAGAAGGTGAATGATCTCGAGATTGTGCACGAGTTCATTCCATTCAAGACCAATGGTGCTGCTCGAAAGATCCATCCCGGGCGCCCGGGCATTCTGGACAGCGTAAGAGGTGACTTGTGCAATTTTGTCACCATGGCAAGGCAGAAGGGTATCCAAGTCAGTACACGGATGCTCCGGCAGGAAGCATCCCACTTGCTTCCTGAATTCAGAGACAAATCTATCGAAGCGCGAAAAAAGGCCGCACTGCGCTTCACAAAAAGAGTCGGGCTGTCCCATCAAGTCGCCACCGATACCGCCCAAAAGAACTTCCAAGAGACTGAAGAGGAATCAAGGCACTTCATTGAGTTCATGATGGAGAAGGTTGCCTCAAAAGATCCAGAAGACATCATTAATACGGATCAGACCCCGATTCCATTTTCGTTTCATGCTGGCAGGACACTCGAAATGAAAGGAATGCGGACAGTCCACATCTGCTCGTCAACAGCGGATACAAAGCGGGTCACGCTTGCTGTGACCGTGGATGCAAGCTGGAAGATGCTGCCACCATTTCATTTGTTTAAAGGCGCTCCAAATGGCCTTATTGCCCGCGAGTTCCAAACATATCTAGATCGCGGTCACTATGCCTGTCAGAAGAAGGCATGGATGGACGAGGAGCTCATGAACAAATGGATAGACCTCGTCCTCGTCCCGTGGAAGACTTGAAGGCACCCGGCGTCATCCCGCTACTGATATTGGATGCATACCGTGTTCACATGATGGGGTCAGTCGTCAATCGAATCCAATCCCTTGGGATTGAAGTAATTCACATTCCGCCCGGCTGTACGTACTTGTGCCAGCCAGTGGACGTTGGAATAAATAAGACTCTAAAAGCAAGAATGAGGGAGAAATGGGAGGATTGGATGTTGGAGGGTGAGGGAATTGCAAATGGTGTGGCAAAGGAGCCCCCACAACATTTTATTGCAGAGTGGCTTGTGGATGTTTACATGAGCACTCCGGCCCAAACTGTATGGAATGCATGGATGAAAACGGGATACGAATGGTTTTCAAAAAGGGAACACTACTTGTTTGTTGGAATGATTAAAATGAAGAGTCGATTAATTTTATTTAATAATGTCATAAATTTAATTGCTACTTTCATCGCTACTTTCATCAAGCAACTTGACAACAGCATAAGCATATCCACGATTGTGGTAGTACAAGCGTCGAATAGATCGGTTTGCATGGTCCGGTGTGAAGACGTCTGTGATCTTCACAACCGCACCATCCAAGCGGTGACCATTATCTCCGGCGGCGTACTCCCTCGCAGCAAAGCAAACTCGACATCCATGTGAACAGTCGCTGTTGATGGTGTAACACGCGAGCTCGTGTTGCACAATCATGCGCAAACGGAGACGAATACCAACCTCCCAATCATCGCGATTGAGAATTAAGGTATTCCCGCATCCAAATGGGTGCAAATCGCAGTGACGACCATTGTCATCTGGCAAAAAGCCCACAAGAATAACCCGCTGCATTTTGTTTTTGGTTGTTTTGTGTGATCTGCGCGCGTTGTAAGTGTGCTGTGTTGTGAGTTTTACGTCAAAAGTACGTAACTCAACAACCAGCCGGAGTTACAGGGTCTTATGAATATTGGCGTATTGCATTTGACAAGGAGAATCCACCTGTGTGGGATTTAACATCTAAATTGGGCATTAAATGCCAGAAAACAGAAATGTACCGGCACTCGCGAAGTTGTAACCTATAATAAGTAGTTTCCTATAATCCGGGTTTTACGGTAGGTAAGTAGGTAAGCGTTGACAAGCCACTTTATTTTCATACCTCTACTTCCTCTGTTTCTACGAATTGCATTCTGTCTGGCACCCCACAAAAATCTTGCACAGCGAAGTCCATCTTCTTTTTATCGGGATCCAAGACTGACGTGTCAACTCCGTATGTTCTCTGTTCCAGTCACCACGACTGCCCTTCTCTCGAACAAAGAATAAAATGGCGCCGTCCGTCCATCCATCCATTCGGCCCAACAGGGAGAGGGTTGATTTTTTGTTCTTCGCACTCCGTTTGCATTTGCCGCTTCGGTGTTCCTCCTCCGCTGTGTATTCTCTTCACAGTGAACGACGCGTAATCTCGTTAATCTGGCTTCATCAAACGGACACAATCTTGCAGGTTCGATCGTTCCCCTCTTTTTCAAAACGACAACCCAGAATCATTCCCACCGCATCATGATTCCATCCACAACCACAACGGCATTGCTCTTCCTCCTCACCGCCCAATGCTCCAGCTACACCCTCCCACGACGTGGCACCGTCACATCCCCCCGCGGCGTGGCAACACACCGCCTGTCGGGGTTACTCCACAGCAGTACATTTGATCAATTCGAAGAACGCATCGACGAAACGAACGAGGAGGAAGATGTACGACGGCAGCAGCGGATTCTATTGGAATCGTTTCCCGTGGACACTGTCGAACTGACGTCGTCGATACAGGATACCCCGTCTTCCTCCACACAGCAACAGCAACAACAACTCTCACAAGCAGCAGCAGCCACCGCCATTGAAACGCCCACCCTCACCAAAATCCTATCGTATACCCTCCCCGCCATCGGAGTCTGGCTCTGCAGTCCCATATTGAGTATGATTGATACGGCCGCGGTGGGTTTGTTGAGTGGGACGGCGCAGCAGGCCGCGTTGAATCCTGCGGTTTCGGTTACCGATTACGGGGCGTTGGTTGTGGTGAGTGGAGAGACGATTGGTTGGGGTGTGTTGCTTAGTTTTTGTGTGTGTGTTTTTATGTTTGGTTTGTTTTTGTGTTTATTTCTCGTGTATGTATGGTTTGTCATGATTGATTTGGATTGGTTTCATTGTTTTGTCATGGTGCATTCGGCATTATCTTTCAATCATCCATTCCATTCCAACACAACCACCACCACAAACAACAACATCCATCCACAACAGGCATTCATGTATACAGCCACAACCAATCTCATAGCCGCAGCACAACAACACGACAAATCCACCACCGACAATCCACGCACGACCACCACCCTACTCACCGGTCTTCAACTTGCCATTGTCGTAGGGACCATTTTTGGAATAGTCCTCTCGGCATCGGCACGCCACCTCATTACCACACTGATTGGGAACGATACTCTCGATCCTACCGTCCTAGCCGCGGCATTACGATACGTCCGCATCCGTTCGCTCGGTATGCCGGCCGCATTGGTGATCGGTACCGCCCAATCGGCATGTTTGGGAATGCAAGATGTGAAAAGTCCACTCTATGTCCTGTTGGCGGCGGCAATGATTAATTTTATGGGGGATGTGTTGTTGGTGGGGAATGGGAATTTATGGTTGGGTGGTGCGGCGGGGGCGGCGTGGGCGACGGTGTTTTCTCAGTATGGGGCTTTGTTTATGTTTTGGAGGTGGTTGACTACCGTTCCGGGGGATGAGAGGAAAAGGGAGGAGAAGAAGGAGAAGAAAGAAGGACGGAATGGGCAGGTGGTGAATGTGACACGGGGTATTATGGAATTGACGGGTACTTCTGAAAAGGGTCAACGGAGAAGACGTTACTTTCAAAAATTCCTCCATTCGCCCAAGGCATTCATGAATGATTCGTCAATACTCCAATCAAAATCCAAAGCCCACGACAAGCCTCTTCCTAAATCCCGCGGCTTCCTCGCCAACAAACTCCACCTCCAACAATTCCTACGACCCTCCAACCTCGACATCCCCACAGCCAAAGAATACCTCCCCTTTGTCATACCCGTCACCACCACCTCGGTCGGTAGAATCAGCGGCTACATCGCCATGTCGCACGTCGCCTCCTCCACCCTCGGAACCCTCGATATGGCCGCGCATCAAATCATATTCTCCATCTTCTGCTGTCTCACCCCCATTGTGGACGGATTGTCTCAGGTAGCCCAAAGTTTCGTCCCGGCGGTATTCGAACACAAGATACCATCGAGGGAGAGGGCCGTGGCATTGGCACAGACCGTGACGAATTTTCGTAAATGCGGTGTGGCGTTGGGTGCCGTTCTCGTGTCGTTGGTGGCATGTATTCCGTGGATAAGTCGGTATTTTACTACCGATGTGGGGGTGTTGCATCGGGTGAATGGGGCGATTCCGGGGGTGGCCTTGTTTTTGGTTGTGAATGGTTTAATGTGCGCCGGTGAAGGTGAGGCATAGATGTCAAACCGCCATACATTGTGAATGATGCATTCCTGATTTTCATATCCAACGTCGCTCTCCCGTCCTTCTTTCATTTCACACAACCCAGGATCTCTCCTCGGACAAAAGGACCTACGCTTCCTCCGAAACATGTACACAATTTTCTTCTTCACCGTCCCCGCCTACATGTTACGATTGAAACAACGATCGTTATTAGGGATTCAAGAAGTGAGTATCGGTACCATGTGGGCGGCATTTTCAACGTATAATTTGATACGGACTTGTATTTGGCATTTGAGATTGGCGCAGTTGCAGAGACGGACGGAGAGGAGTGTTGTTGTTACTGCTGCTTGATATGGGTTTTGAAAATGCAACTTGATATGGGTTTTGAGAATGTGATTTTCATATCAATTTGTTATTGCTGTGGCAAGATGACGAACTTGAATCCAAATACGAGAGGACGGATAAGAAACTGGAGGATTGGATGCCCCAACTCTACTTCTCACACATTACTTTTTAAAGAGAATAGTGCTACCTTTTTATGCTAAGATGCATTTTCATCCCTACCACCACAACCGCACAATCACTCTTTCCAGTCTACTCTCAGCACAATGAAATACAATATATACACCCTGTCCTTGAAAACCAACCAACAATCAACACATTACTCCACCAACACAGCAAACGTCGTCGTCACCACACACTGCCCTCACGGAACAGGAACACCCAAAATCTCCAAAACCACCCCCAAACAATCCCGACTCCGCACCACATTCCTCCGACTCCTCTCAATAAACAACTCCACCCTATCCTTCCCTCCCCCCGGATTTGCCTCTCCCCAACTACTCACAAATGCCATCCCATTTGCCTCCTCGGCATTCCTCCCATATTCCTCCACGGCCTCCAAGTATTCCTCCATTCGTTCGTCGGGGACGAGTGGACGCAATCGTTCCGACAGGACCACGTCGGCACGAAAGAGTGGATCGGAGGTGGATTTGTATCCGAGGTATTCCATAACCTTGGTGGGTGTGCGTTGACATCGGTTGTCAAAGGTGGTTTCTTGTCCGGTTTGACAGAGGGTGGTTTCGGCTTCCCAGTGGGTGAGGAGGTATTGGAGGCGGGTGTAGCCGCGTTGGAGGTTGGTGATGTCTTTTTGTTGTGTGGGTGTGAGGGATGATGTGGGGAGGGCGTTGCTGGGCGGTGGAGGGGGGAGGAGGAGAAGGAGGAGAGTGGTTGGAGCCGTGGTTTGGAGGAGGGTGCGGCGGGATGTGACGTGGTTGTGGGGGAGGGACGGAGGGTTGGTGGAGGGGGGCGTCCAGGATGTTGCGAGGTTGGCGAGGGAGAGGAATGTCAGGAGGGCCGGGAGGTGCCGCCGTCGTGTGGTCGGTGGAAAGGATTTCATTGCTGCCATGTTGCGAGCTAGATGACGCTGTAAGGAATGAGGAATGAACTGTGCTCGTCTTGTCGTCGGTAAATTGGAAACGCCGGCCGTCGGCTTCTCGATGCGTTAGCTTCAAAAATAGACTACACGATAACTTGTAAGCGCGCCGCCGTATTTTACGTAGGAGCGTAACAGGAGCGTAATTTTAGGGTAACTTTACGGCTACTTTATAGTACAATATCGTACCTACCGGTTCACGCCTCGAAGCGCTTCGGTGGAAAATAATTTCAAATAACAGTAGAATTGATTCGGACAAAGGTAGGAACAGGTAGGAACCAAGTAGGACCACCACCCCGCACAACACAGCTAAACACGCAACACAATCACCATCATCGTCATCATCGATCATAACAACAACAAAGAACAACAACCCACTCGGCACGATGTCATCATCCACATCGCCAACATCAAAAACTGCCTCGTCGTCGTGCTCTCAATCCTACATTAATAAATTCGGATATCATTTTGCCAAGAAATTACTACGAGGAGGAGCACTTCACAACGACGACGATGGTCCATTCTTCTATCCACAATCGACCACCAACGAACCATCGACCAACAAATGCCTAGTCTTTTATCGTGCCAATTGGAGATCGAACATACACAGGTTTCCATGGGATCTTTCTACGACTCGACGCGAGGAAGGGAAGCACGACACGAATGCATGCACATCGTCGACGTTGTCGTCGTCGGAGGCAGAATCCACATCGATGTCGTTGCAACGGGTCATCGAGGCAGAAACCATGTTTATAGACGTCACATTTGATTTTGCCTGCGTCCATTCTTCTTCCAACGACAGTTCGGACGAGGACAAAGACAAGGTCCGAGTCGTATCGACGGCCGTTCGAATCGGAGCCGTCGTCGCCCTTCCCACCAACAACAACGATGGATACCATTGTTACTACCTTCGAGGAAAGCCTCTCACCGCCAACGATATATACGAACATTGTCGCACCATGGAAGTTGATCCGGAAAATACTCCCGTGGAAATTCTTGCCGAGATGTTGGCCCATTCTTTTCACATGTCGTCGTCGTTGTCGTCGACATGGAGAATCGTGGGTCAATGCAACAACGTGGAGGCCAAGAATCAATACCGTTGGGAAATGACGATTGGTCATTCGGGAGAATTGGAGGGGGAGGTTTCCACGTTGTCCTTGTGTACAGGGACGTGGCATGAGTGTTTGGGGGATGTTTTATCACCGAGGGTATTGGACGTGATTTTTTTACAGTGGAGAAGAAAGAATGATGACAATAGTGACGAGGGGGATCATTGTTTTGTACGCCTTTCACAGGAGGAGGGACGGTCGTTTTGGAGTGACTTGACGAATGATGGGGATTGGATGGAGGTGATAACGAGTGGTGACGTGGAAGATGCCACTCCATTATCATCGTCATTGAAGGAGACTCCAAGCGTGGATATTGCACATGAAAATCATACAAAGCAGTCGGAAGAACCACCGCCTTCCATGGATAATGGGAATACTTACGTCAAAAAGACAGCACGACTATCCAGCAGTGGTAGCAATGGTAACAACATGTTGACGAGGCCCAGCAAACCTTCAGAAACGGTCGTGTATGCACATGGAAAAAGAACATTTATTGCCGGGAGTAAGAAGAAGAAGGCAAAGTTTACTTTGGGTAGTATATGAAATCTTTGGCTTGTTGGAATGCTATGTTGTAACTTTTTTGTACGTTAGTATATCAATTGTATATTGACTCATGATCTATTGCGTTTTTCAACATTCAAAAGGAATAGCGAGTTTTGTCATGATTGCAAATTCACTTTGCCAAATGTTTCTTACGAAGTACTATTGGCTTAAATAGTTTCTGCCTTCTATCCATAGATGGCGGTGACCGAGAACATTACTCTTCTTATCTGCAAGAGGATAATGAAATGAGTCATTTCAATGAGTATTATATCTGTCCATTCGAAACGAATGATTCGGTCTGTGGATTGATCATTTTCACATTTTGGTCGGGCATAATTGTGGTGCTCAAATGCACAGGTTGTGCTCTCAAAATTGAAAGACAGGTATGGTACCCTACACCAGCTTAGGACACTATACCTCCAGGAACATGACCTGCCTAACAGACCCTTTGTAAATGTCACAAAGTGCCGACGGTGCCATATCGAAATCACCCGAGAGCGTCACGTGTAGTTCTTACTTCGAGCAAAGCGGAGTTGTGAACGTTATCACTCGGAGTGTAAGTCAAAGGGTCACAAACTCAAGGTCCTGGCGCACAACATCTACAAGATACAGCACAATATATACGTGCCCGGGGTGCACGACTTCCATCTCTAGAGGAACCATCTCAGGTAAATGTAGGTAAACTGCCATACCATACACAACATCTTCGTGCGTATTTGTGTGTTTCTTTCTTCCGTCACAATGCCAGTTTTTCCTTCCTCTTTTTCATGCTCGGAGTTTAAGTATTTTATCATAAAATGCCTCACTAGCGCGTGTTATCAGATTATATGGTATGCACGACAACTTGTACTTCTGTTTGTGATACCAACGACGTTCACAAATAATTGTTCCATAGTGTTCAAGCATCCTATTCTCAAAACGACTTGTCTTTATCATGTTTCATCGAATCACCCTAGAAGCTGGGAAGTTGAATGGCGCGCGGCCCATCGAGCCACACTCCAATGCGGTTAATCAGGAGGGGAGCGAAACAACATCAAGGCAGGACAATGGGCAATATGATGAACTCTACTTTAAGAAAGAAACGGAATCTTTTGCCTGGCAGAAGTTGCCTCTTGCCTTTCTTCTATATTTGACCATTGGGACTTTGTATTACGACTTAAGTCCAGCGAATGGCGTAGATATCAAAGGTGTGTTGGGCTTTTATCAGGTAGGCAGAAAAGTAGAGAGACTACTGTATTTATGCGCTGTTTTTCTAACCATTTCAGTCGGTTTTGAATGTCTCATCCCTTCAATTAGTCTATTTCGATTGGATTCTCGATTGGTTTATCTCCCAGAGACCCCAACTATATGTAAGATGATCAAAGACTTCAATATTTGTAACTTAAAATCCATCTCACTGGAATTTTCATGCTTGACTCATACCTCCTAGACCCGAGCCATGGTTCTCGTCAGCTTACATATTGGTCGGTGCTCACTTAATTGCATTAAACCTCGTAATCATTGGACGAAAAATTCAAGAGAAGGCATCAAATGCAGTTTTTGAGGGGCTCAAGAAGAGAGAAGACTACGAGAATGACATGAGTCGAGAGAACCCACTTCGCAAACGGTTTGTGGCATTTGTAAAATACAATGCCCCGTACCTCTTAATTGTTTTGCTTTGGGTAATTTGGTTGGTGTTCATAATTGTTTGGTGCATCATTGCCACAAATGGATTTGATGAGGCTAATCCAGAGCAAAATTGGGGCTTTGCCTATGCCCTCTACTTTGCTGTATCGCTCTGCTCTTCAGCAGGTGCATTCAGCCTCCCGAGCTTCAGTCCTGTATGGGCTTATGGCTTTGCAGCAGTGTCAATGATGATCGGTGTACCATTGATGGCTTTGGCTGTTAGTTCTGTAGTGATTATGCTGTCCCAGGGTCATCACTTCAAAAAGGTGAAGAAAGCAGCTTGGGAACCAGTTCAACTCAAGGAGATAAAGTCACTCAAGCAGCTTGACTTGTGCAATGATGACGACGAAGGTAAGAAAGGATCATTTCATTCCACTCCATATTACTCTCATTTTTTTATTAACATCTATGTGAAACTTCTTTCTCAGAACAAATATCTAAATCCAGCTTTGTCTTGCTTGGCCTCCTTCGAATGGGCCAAGATAGGGGAATCATTAAATACCTCGCAGATGCTTATGATGCTAGTGAGGAACGAGGGGGTGTAATGATGACATCAACAACTAACCTCGTCGCATCAGATGTTAATTACTCAAGATGTGCCCGTGCATGCTTCTTGAATTGTTCAGATTCAGGAACAAAAAACGATGAGAATCAAAACGAAAGTGGTCAGAAGAAACGACGTCTTTCTCGGAGGGAAAAACAGTGGTCTGTGGCTGCAATAAAAGATGGGAGTTCGCCATCTCTAACTCCTATAGCTGTCAGCCAAGGGTCTTCTTCCCGAAGTGTTGGTGAACATGCCTAGACCTGTGTAGGTTTTTAGTGACACTGGCCTAGAATCAAAATTCCCCCTATATATATGGGGTAAAGACAGGTTGCCATTTTTTGTGTTGGGTTGGGTGGCATTACCTCGCTTAAAAATATCCCTGTGTAGGCGAATTAAATAACAAACAATTATCTATTAGATCCATGGAAGATTTAAAAAGTTGATAACATCTGCTGGTATCAGAGATGAAAAATCAGGTGGATGCCTCAACATTGCAATGTAAATCAGGATTTGTAATCTAGGCAAGTGGTTTCATGCGATTTCAAAATATCTCAACTGGTCAATCTGACTAGTGATGTGTTGTTGAAGACAGAGTTGTTCACATTAGCAAGCAGAACTGGACTGGCTTGTTCGGATTATCAGTCATAGCTTAATGGTGGGCAGCCAATTAAACACAGGACTTCTTTAAACATTTGCATCTGATGGGCTAAATTATCGAAACATATTATAAATTATTATATTTCTTGATGCTTCAATACCTACCCATGCAGAAAACCTTCCAAGGCCCTAACACATACTCAAGCATACAAAGTAAATTTGAGTCATGCCAGAATTACCCAAGCACACCTGGGTATTACTGTGCCAAAACAGGAATTTTCAATCCCTAACCCAAGCAACAAGCACACCCACATTTTTTGGAGTTCACTTTTGCCAGATGCTTTCAAATACACTCTACAAGTTTGATAGATGGTCAATTTTAGTGACCTGCTGAATTAGGTGCTTCATTTAGGATGTTTGTACATGATTGGGTAGAATACGTGTTTTGCTGTATTCTTCCATTTGATGGAAGGCATCATCAAGCCGTCATTCCTAAACCCCAAAAACAGCAATGACGCCCAACTTGTCAGCACAAATGACGCCAAATTCAGATGTAATGGGGTGGACACGTCATGGGAATATATGTCTTGTGGTCAATGGGAAAATCTGTCCTTTGGGCTACAGGTGTGACTTCTTGCCCTCTTATAGGTAATGGAGAAATTTGACTTTGCTTACATTAGTGGATGGTTGTTGCTGTGACAGGATTAAAAAATGTCAACAATGTTGACTACACAGTCAATAATATTGACTCCTCCTGACAAGAACATTGATAAAACGGTTTTAATCAATGGGCGACCTGAGCCATTTCGTTTCAAAAAATATCACGCGAAAATTATAGGTAGGTTCAACGGGTGTCGAAGATTTTATTTCATGAGCTTATTTTGTTACAATTGTGAGAATGGAGGAGCAGTGGAACTGCAATTCCAATCCAAATGATGCAAATGATCATTGTGTAGATCTGACACAAAATTGGTATGTTCATACCCTTCTCAAGGGTCTTCATACCCTTCTCTAGTGTGTTCTCTTGTTTGGGGTTCTGAACTTCTGTGTTGGGGAGTCCATGCCGTCGGGAGGTGGACTCTCCTACTGGGGAGTCCTGAGAATGTACCCAGGGTTACAAAAAGGCAGATCTTTTGCCTATGTCAGTAGGTTGACTGGGTGAGTTAAATGGGCATGGGTAGAGCAGGGCGGCAATGATCCATCTCTCGCTTGTTTTTTGTTGTCCAAGTCTGATCCCCATACCAAAATAGGATTATGTTCCATAACAGACCAAGAAGCTCATTTATGGGATATTGAACAAGAATTTTGTGTGCTGAAGCTTCAATTTCTCTGATTGATGATATTTATTATTTGGTGTTGACTGAAAAATGCAACACATTATGCTGGTCAAAGCTTGTTTGGAAAGTGAAGTATAATGTGCTGCAATGTATAATTCTGTTGAGACAACTGCTGCAGAGTTATGGATGTCTTAGATGTGGAGAATCAAAGGCATTAATCTTATGGGTTGGAAGTTTAGTTTTGATATTGCATCTAAGAGATGGGCAACTCTCTATGATCATGATGGTGCAGCTCAGTTGAAGGCTGCAATGGCAATGATGAGCCATTTATACAAACAAAAGCTCGGAGAACATGTAATGGTGACTACAAATAGTGTGATTTACATTACCACTTTCCCCTTGATCTGCTGTATGTAGATTGTCATACATCATTTAATTGGAGAGCAGTCTTGTTCATAAAACAAATATAACTACACCTCATAACCATTTATTTTAAATCCCCCAACACATGTTCAATCTGTTTCTTTGTGGGCTGGCAGTACCATCGATATAGTCCCAACTCTTTAGATGGTCCTTGTTCTTCCTTTATTATATTCTCCACCCAGCAGCATTCATGAGATTGCTGCTATTCCTGTTATGTATGCAAGCAAATTTGACTACACCAACCAGTTGGTCATCAGTAACAACATATCCTTTTTGTATCAATTGTTCCCAGCACAATATGTTACCTTGTGAAGGTACTGAATCATCTTCATCTGCCATGGCAGCTGAGACTTGATCTCAAGCAGTGGCATCCACCTTGACCTCTATCTCTTTCATTTTATTTTCAGCATCCTGCTTCCTTGTGTCCCATTCCATTCTTCCACTCATGCCTCAATTCATCCTCCAAGCAATGGCTTGATGCCTCAAGAACATTTTATGCACAAAATTGATGAAAATAATTCTCTCTTACCTGAAGGCAATGCTGATGAATGCTGCTGAGATGGAGTATAGTCATGGCTGTGTAACATCAAAATGTGGGGGGCTCTGCCAAGTCTACATGGTTGGGGTAGAAAAGTGTGTTTTTGAGCAGAAATGGCCAGGAAATAAGCCTGGGCCAAAAAAGGGCTACGAACAACAACCAACCCTCCATACCCCTCTGGACACCATGGCCAGGCATATTTTTTATTATGATAAGTTGTTTAATAAACTGAGCCAATTTGGAGTTGTGAAGTTTTCTTATGTTCTTCACCTCCTTTGCGGTAGATATATTTTTAAACTGTTGGTATAAAGAGGTGAATGCATTATGTCTTAAGTACCCTATACCTTGAATACCTTCAAACTGTTAATATGTTTGTAATCCAAAGGAAACTATTTAGTTTCCTGACATAATTACCTGCATCATTCAGCGTGTAGTTTTGTATAGTTTGCTCATGCCAGGAACAACATCAACTTCTCACAAAAACCAAGGAACAAGTGAATAAAGTAAAAGATTCCAGGAACTAGTGCTTGCAAGTTTTGTTGTAGTTATAATGATAAACGTGCTATAATTACCCCAAAATTTACCTCAAATGTTGTGGTAAATGTTGGAGTAGTTAATATGGTAGGAATTGTGGTAGATAGATGGAGGCTTGCATTTACCTTGTGGAGTCCTACAATGTTTTGGTACTTCACCATAAATCATTTGTAGTGTGGCTGTGGTACAACTTGTTGTGAAATTTTGATTTTGTGGCAATTACAGAAAATGTTGTGGTAGGAGTTGTGGTAGAGCCATCATGAAATAATCCAGAAGTTTTGATTTTTGCCAAAAAAAGTGTTTGGTAATTTTCAGTTTTTAAAGATGTTGTTGCAGAGGACATCATAAATGGACACCAGTCCATATCTATGGCAAAAATCAAAGGAAATCTCTTCAGTACATTATGATCTTTTGTGCATGTGTTATGTTCTTTGGTTTATGTGTAGTACAAAAGACATAGCTTGTGTGTTGCCATTCTTCTCATATTACTCTATCTTCTATCATGGATGATATTAGATAATAATAATAATAATAATAATGATGATGATGATGATGATGATGATGATGATGATGATAATGATAATGATAATGATGATGATAATGATGATGATAATGATGATGATAATGATGATGATGATGATGATGATGATGATGATGATGATGATGATGATGATGATGATGATGATGATGATGATGATGATGATGATGATGATGATGATGATGATGATGATGATGATGATGATGATGATGATGATGATGATGATGATGATGATGATGATGATAATAATAATAATAATAATAAATCTCCATACAACACTCATAGATTGCTGATCTTAAGGTAGAAAACATCAAAGCAAATCTGGTTGTCTCACAACCAAATTCTGTATTTGTCTTCTGCTGGAGCCCTTCTTTTTCTAAACTGCCACTCAACGTCAGCAATTCTCAAATTTTGGGCAGGAAGATGGTGAAACCAAAAGAATATTGAGTAAAACAAATCAACAACATAATTAATCTTAATATTCGCAAGCTTAATACTATATGTATCCAATTCTTTCATTGGATTTCTCACCACAGCACAACTAACATTTCTTACACATCTCAAGGCTTGTTAAACTTTTGATCTCAACAGTCATCAACAATTTAAAGGAAAATATAATGTGCAATTCTTAAGAATCACTAACATTTCCACAAGAAAGCTGAGAAGTAGGTAAATTTTTGAAAGTAAGCTGTTTCGTGACAAACCAACTTATTCTTTGGAAACTGCTAACTCTAAAAAATAAGCCATTTTCTAACAAGTAAGCTGTTTCATCACTAAATGGCTAACTCTTCAAGGTTGGCTTACTTTTTCAAGAAAGCCATCTGTAGGAATCAGAAAGATGTTTTTATGAACACATTGGGCTCGTTAATTTCTTTCTCACAACTACAGAATGGTACATTGTTATTATCTGACAGGTCAAATTGGTATCAGACCTCTTATCTCATATATTGTATTTGCCATCACTTCCATTTAAAAGTCACCTGTTGCCCTTCTGTCCATCCATGTAAGTGAGTTCTTTTTCTCAAGTAAGAAGGCATTCAATCTTATCGACATAGTCAGCATTTGTGCACATACCATGCACCATTTTTTCGCTTGAATTTCCCAGTTGTGCACCTTTTGTGCATATTTTCTAATTATGTAACAACATTCTCTTTTGATTGTACTGCGTGAAGCTACCGTAAAACTCGGTTTATAGGTGCACACAAATGCACAAAAGATACCATTTAAACAATTTTGATGTGTTGTTATAACTTTTGATAGGACACACTTTTGCCTATTGTGTGACACACCAAAACCTTCAGAAAAAGGTAAGCATTCTGAACTGTCTTATCCGTTTAGTTGAGAATGCCTTAGTTTTCAAAATATGCACAGTTAAAAATATGGTGTGCACCTACACACCAGCGGCACTTACACTCCAAGTTTTACTGTAGTAATTTTTCACTATGTTACATTATTAATAACTTGTGCACAGAAGAGCGCACAGGAGTTGGTTGGATCCTTTAAGCCTAATAATTTTTATAACTACTGCCTTCATAGAAAATGTTAAGACAGACATGATGTTTTTATTTGCATGGTACTGGTTCGAATGTGTTTTGCAGTACCCTACATATGCATCAGTATCGTACAAGATACTCTACCACATAATTTTGAGTGCGGCTCACGAATCACAAAGTATGCATGGAAAAAATCCAGATCGACCATGCTGACAAGCCAGTCGTGAACCAGATTCACAATATCTCAGCAAACATTGCTCCTTTTTTTCTGGGACGAGTGCCGCTATCCTTGTAATCACTCGCTCATGAAGGTATGCTCAGATCAATGTGGGAAGAAAAAACACTGAGCACTCCTTCCCGAGAGATCGTGGACTCAGATTTCAGACATCTCCAAATTCCAACAGTCTGGGAAGAAGAGCGGGCCATTTTTGAACCTTCCAACTCTGGACTCTTGCTCCATCTCTCTTGAAGATGGGAGGAAGTGGGGGTATTTGTAGGTCAAAAAAGATGAGTTCATTGTATTTTTCTGTTTTTGATGCAGAACTTGCATGAAATCTCACCTTTTTCATGCCATCTTTCATCTTTCCCAAATCAGCTGCAAACATGCAACAATCAACTCTGATAGAGCTAAGCAATTAGGAAAAAATGTCAGAGAGCTATGGCCCAATCACTAACAAATCCAACAATCAATTAAAGCAATAGGAGAGTGGAGAGAGTCTGTGATGACTCAAGAAATGAGCCCAACAATGTAGCAACCACTACTAACATCAGTTAACAAAACACAACAATCAACCAATATAAATGGGAGCAAAGAAGTTGGGGATAGTTCAAGTAGTTAATTTACTCTTCTGTTTATTGATTCATCAAGCAATTAATTAATTGATTAATTGATTAATTAATATTAGTTACTAGCATGTTACTAGCTTTGTCCTCTCTACTTAAAAATGTCTTCGTGAAAATATTTTGTCTCCCAAATGATACTGTGAATACTGTGGCACATATATTATTGAGAACTTTCTCTCTTCATACCAGATTTGTGCGCACACTTGTATTAGCTAAATCGTAAGGACTTATTAAGGAATTGGTACAACCACTCGTGCACAAAAAAGCTCACGAATGTTGTAGATTATAACATGACAACAGAGGCTTATTTCCCTCAACTCCCATCCATATTAGGCGAGGAGGGCAAGGAGAGCATTCGTTTACTACAATATGGATATGCCTCAAATAAAAAATCTTGTTGCGGCTGCTGTCAATTATGAGTACAAAAAGCCTACATACAAAAAAGGTGAGCCAGCAACAATTATTAGATCCTAACCTATCCTAACCTATCCCAACCAGTCCTAACCTATCTCAACTTATCCTTGTCACTCTGGAGAGAGCCAATAGGAGGGGTGACATCCTAGTTATTTTTACTAACTAACTATGTATGATTTTTGCATGATGAAGGGGGGTCCTTAATATGCTTTAGTATAAACCCCCCTAAAACGGACTTGCGCAAGCTCAATAATTACAAATATCCGTCAAACCTAGCAAGTTTGGCACAAAATAGGGTACAAAGTAGGCTGTGGTAGGTACCTAAAGGTACCTAGGGTAGGCAGTAGTAGATAGGTTAGGTCAAGTGCACTACGAAGCATAGTATATCCCCATCCTTTTCGTACGGTGCAATAAATGCACCATAACTAGCTTTCTCCATATTAATCATTACAGTGCAATTATTGCACCATAAGGAGCACGATTCCTATGTTGCTCGCGTAGAAATGAAAAAAAACTCATTCGCCCCCAAAAGGTAATGGAGGCTTGGCATCAATATTTGGAGCGAAGTTACATAAGCCATTTTTCAATGATAACACGTGAATGCTAGAGCATATATAATGCATTTGGTGCGATTATTGAACCATTAGAAAATCTAGAATATGATCAAAGTGTATGGTGCAATTATGGCACCGTAGCTGGTGGTGGGGATATGCTTGACGGGGGGGAGTAGTAATTTTTGACTTTATCTCTACAGGCGCAGTTAGTGCGGAGTGCGGAAATGGATACCTAAAAATACACTTTCGTATATCTATTTTCGTCAATGAGATGTCACCCCTCCAGAGCCAATGGTCCAAGAGGGTCCAAGTGAGGGCAACTTTTCTAAAAGTTGAATCTTGCTCGTCCGAAAGAGATAAGTGTCGGCTGCCAGCGGTCTCGTCGGTGGTTCTTTCGTGGCTCTACCCTCCACGTTCTTGCTTCAACGGCGCCCACCACCATCAGACTCAAAAGAACGACGCGGAAAAATGATGGTTCGTCCCAACGTTCCCATCTTAGCGTTCGCCACGTTGAACGTCCACACCAATGCATGGATGCACGTCGCGACGATATCCTGCTGCGCTCGCCGTACACGCAATAATGTTGCCTCGTGCCAGGAACGACTCGGCCATCGCAACGATAACTCCCGTTCGAGTGGGACCCTTCGTTCATCCAATGCACTCGACATCTCCACGCACGAGCCTTTCCCAAACTTGTACGGCAAGACTTTGGTATCCATTCAAGAATGCATCGACGCCCACCTCCATCAACAACAACAACAACAATCCCGTAACAATCACTCAAACGAACATCATCTCAACAACAACAAAAACGCACCGCGTCTACAATTTATAGATGCATCCTGGTACCACCGTCCCGATCCCACAACCAACGCCCTCCGAAATCCCTCCCTCGAATTTCAATCCAAACCGCGCATCCCCCATTCCCACTACCTCGATATCGATGCACTCGCCACCACATACGAATTGTTCCCACGCGACAATCCAAAGAAATTGCCACACATGATGCCCCCCCCGGATTTGTTTGCGTTGGCGATGGATGCCTACGGAATACGTCAATTTGCCCACGATGCGGACGGAGGTGGGAGCGTTGCGGATCATGTGGTGATTTATGCCCGAAGAGGAGCGGTGTTTACGCCGCGAACGTGGTTCTTGTTTCTTTGTATGGGTCATGATCCCAAGAGGATGCATTTGATGCAGGGATCCTTGGAGGATTGGATGGAGATGGGAGGGGAGGTGGAGTATCCTTCGTTTGTGAGTGACACTGCCGAGAGTGTTGTTTCGTGTGGAGAAGGATACGAAGATTGTTTTGATGGGGGCATACTCAATGTTACAAAATTGTATCGGTCGAGAGGGCATGATAAAACGAAGATTCGGTATCAAACGAGCGTGTCTCGTGCTACGAACATTTGCGAGAAAGACGAGGTATTGCGGGCCGTGAATGAGCACTTGTCGTTGTCGTCACTGTCCAATCCACAAAACATAACCAATTATTTACCCAATGCCGACATTGCCAACAACTCCAAAACGATCATTATCGACACGCGTGGATCGGGCTACTCCCAAAAAGGACACATGCCATCGGCAATCCATCTTCCCTATCGTCAACTAGTCTCACCGTCCAACCCCCTCGTTCTCCTCCCGAAGGAAGAGTTACATGACCTCTTTGTCTCAAGGGGGATACGATACCAAGATCCCGATCTAAAAATAATCTTGAGTTGTGGTAGTGGCGTATCGGTTTGTCATGCTTTCTTGGTATTGACGATTTTGGGCAGGAGGATAAGTGAAGAGAATACGAGGGTGTATGATGGGAGTTGGAAGGAGTGGGGTAGAGCGGAGGAGGATTTGCCGAGGATATTGCCTTGAGAAGTGGTTGAAAGTGGTATGGTTGGGTGAAATGCGTGATTGTGCATGTATATGTGTGGAACTTTCTTCTGGAGGCATTGTAGGTGATTGGTATCACTACAATCACCATTGGGATACCAATCCGTGTCTTGGCATGAAAAGTTATCATGGTCGGTTTCGATAATGCTGTCCCAACAATTACAAAAGGCAATACAAACGTCATGGTTTCCTTCAGTGCTGTTTCTAAGCAGGCTGTATCGAATCATTTCACATCTCTTTGATCAAAACATTCCTTTAGTATATCAAAGCATTTATCTTCAAAATCTGATTCAATTCAGTAATGAAGCAAACAGCTGGATCTGGAATCGCTCCAACCTTTCTTGGTTGATTTCGCACTCCTTAAGGTAAATGGTTGGACCTAGCGCTACAGTGCATCTGGCGGGTTCAAGACTTGGTACAGTCATCAAGCAAACAATCATTAACAATTCTAATGTCAGCGGTAGTCTTTTGCCAATAGCAGAGTGTCCTCATTCTTCCATACTTTGGCAATATGATCGTGAAAACCTAGTTTGTCGCCGAGAAGTTTAGTGAGGCTTGGGGGGAGGGCCGTTAGCGCTTTTGCTTGTGTCAAGTTTACGGACGTGGTTTCTATGCGTTCCTAGCTTGCGAAAGCCTTGGCCATTGTAAGTGCAGTGGAAACCGCAGGCCAAGTCGTCGAGGCATGCGTAAGAGTTCATGTACACTGATACACAGTTTCCACAGAATCTATTCAAGCAGTCTTCGTAGGTATTACAGTCAGTGTCCAAGCAGGTGGGATTCATCTGGTAACATGAAATGCAGTCATTCATCTCAGTGACAGAGCTGGGGCATTCATTCGCCATGACTAATTCTTCGTAGCATGGATCGCCGGGGTATCTGCAAAACATATTGCAATCTCTATTTAAGGCACAGTTAGAAATAGCGATGAATTCGCTGTTGCACAGTCCACAATCGTCGTCACCGCAATCACCAATTTCACTGCAATCAATGTAGGAGCAGGTTGGGTTCTCTGGGTCAGGTTGGCCTGCTAAAAGGCATTCATCGCAGGCACGCCCGGTAAACTCCAAACTCCAGCATGAAGCGAAGTCGTGAACGTCATCGTAGCAGACTTCGCCTGGAGAGAACAACATATTAGCAAACTCGATTGTGGGGGATACAGCATCAGAAATGCAAACCCACACTAGGGTCAAGAGCACAGTTAGATTATTCTTCATTGGTGTTTGGTTAATGAGATAGTAGGTGGTTCGGATAGTTTATCAATAATTGCGATATATTAGTTGAATTCATTTTTTATGAGCATCTGATGTATAGGGTATTCCGTGCTCAGTCTATCCTATCACTTCTACTTCTCAGGATTCTCATTGTTTTTCGCCTTTCCATGAAACTTACATTGTTCTGGGTCAAATGAACATGTGCTCTGACATCACGCATCAAAGCGTAATGGTTCAAAGGATTGGGTACTGGCAGCCATCTGTCTTGCACTGAACTTGAAGTGAGTGCTTAACCTTAAAGAAGCAACCGCAGCCGCACAGTATTGGGATCAATGGATTTGGGACGAATTTGATGCGTGCAACAACATAGCATACTTTACATGCTCCTGCATTGTTTGGTCTTGCGAGATACGTTTTTATGCTCTAATCCTTCAATTTCCATGTCTACTCGGTCGCTACATTGAATCCCACTGAAAATGAAAGCAACAATCAACCAATTCAATGCATTCAATTTCGTGTGACTCCCCATATGGGGTTGCAATAGGCGACACCTGCGCACAATTGTACGAACGTCAGTCCCAATTTTCTAGGTTCTCATCATGAACTCTGATGCATTCCCACTGAATATGAGAACAACAAGCAAAGGGATGCATCCATTTCCATGTGATGTGTGGTATTTTGACTGCAATAAGCGATATCTGCACACAGGCTCCACACTATGTTATGGATGTCAGTCCCATTTTTGTGTCCTCTTGTTGAATTCCTGGGATTCGACTGCATCTAAGATGTTGTAGAGTGATGGAATATTGAGCAATTGCTTTATTGTACCAGCAACTGAAACGTAACTCATCTTCCCTCCTCTTATTATTGTTCAAAATCAAAGCAGAA
Organism: Cyclotella cryptica; assembly: GCA_013187285.1. Taxonomy (NCBI): domain Eukaryota; phylum Bacillariophyta; class Thalassiosirophyceae; order Thalassiosirales; family Thalassiosiraceae; genus Cyclotella; species Cyclotella cryptica. The sequence goes on from JABMIG010000022.1 coordinate 143,108, forward strand.
GCAAGCATCGAGACCTTGATTACCATAGATTGCCATAACGAAGATAAAGAAGTTATGGTACAATCTGATACAATACAATACTTCACTGTCACCTCCAGGGGAGGGTCAGGGGTAAGGAGCAGGGGTGGTATGACCCCCGCCAGAAGAACTGGGCCTAGATCAGTTGGAAGAAAATCTCCTGGCAGCTGGCAAGTAGCTTTTCCTAACAAATGAACATAAAATCTGGACCTGATTCATTGTGTACATTTACAGTATTACTGCTGGCAGCTGGCAACTAAACCAGGACACTGACGTCATTTTAAGATTTCCAGAAAAAGCTATTGATTCCTACTAACTTAGGGTTTCTTTTCACCAGAAGCACTGAACCAGGTTCAGTTCTTAACTAGTGCTGGCAACCAAGCAAGTGAACCAGGTTCAGGAGCAAGTGTCTTCTAGCAGACCAGTTGACTGAACTAGGTCTCAAAGCAAGTAGACCTAAGTATGATGCAACCCCTCTGGGGTAAGGTAGCTCATAGGCTCCTATCACAACTAGAGCACACAATAGCTAGGGGGAAGTGTTGATCAAGGAGAAGACCGAAAAGAAGTGGTTGACAAGAATGTGATGGAATCATCTCCACAGACAGTTCTTACGAAAGAGGCCGAACCGAGATGATGAGCGAAGTAATGATGTTGCGACAGTTCAGATGATATTCAGATGCCTACAAGGGTGCATTGCATTTTTGGAGGAATACCCCCACAAAGATTTTATAGTCCATGTCTACCGTCTCCATGACCCAACCTTCTTCCTTGCTTTGATTAGATCTGCACGCCTGAGGGCTAGCGTCGCACATCAGGCTCCCAAAGTTATGAATTACCATTTGACGGCATCAGTCAACGAAATTGCTGAGTACATGGCTTTCCCTGTCGTGATGAGTTGTTTCTAGGGTGGCTGGTCTACTCCATCGAAGATCTTTTCACTGTTCGCGGCCACTTGAGTTTTTGAGTTGATCCGCGTTTGATGATCACACTTCTGCACTGAGCTTTTCATTGCAGAAACAAACCCAATCGAATGGCTGTTGTAGAGAGATCAGTGTAGTCATTGTGTGATGATCTCAGGGAGGTCTAACACGTGATATGAGCGGTTCGTCAAAATCAACTGTACTCAAATAGTCACGGGGAATGTTGTCTGTTCAAGTGCTTAGGTCAGTCTCAGATAGTTCTATGGTGTTTCACCAAGATGAGGTCCTTGGTGGTGGCATACACGTAGAAAGAGATGTTAGATGTCGTTTGAGCAGTAGAAGAATGAGGAGGAAAATTATTTGTTGTTGCGCTTTACAGTGTTGAAACAAGTAATATCTTCAGGGGAGCTCCCATTCCAAATACGGCGGACTACGGTGGAACACTTTTGGCGACCTCAGTAACAAAGGGGTTAAGAATGGGATTTGGTTCACTGTGACAGTGAGCAGGCATGCCTTCTCTCATGGGTGAGAGGTTTGCAGCATGACTCATACTCACATCGTCCTTCTTTGACATAATAACACAGAAAGTGTATCGACGCAGGGCATTCAGTGTGGTGTCATTGAGTGATACTTTTTGTTAAGCCTCAGAGATATATTTGTATAATACACAAAGCGAGGTTGAAATTTCTAGAAAGCATGAAAAGAAGCGGTGGATCATCTACATAGACAGTTCCTACCAGCGAGACCGAACCAATGAAATCAGTGAAATGGTCATGTTGGCACTTCAGGTTCAGCTGCCTTAGGAGGACGACCTCCGCGCAGATTTTCAGAGCGTGTGTGTCTCGGCTTCTTTAGGTGAGCCTATTTCCTGCTTAGACTCGATCTCTTGACTGCCTTGACTAGCGTCGTACATCGCGACCCTTCAAAGTTATGTACATTTGAGGACACCAGTCATCGAAATCGCTGAGGGCGTGGCCAAGATATACAATAATTCCCTCTTTTCCCATGTTTGGGTTCTTGGTTGCTGGTGTCTACTTCACCCATATCCTTTGTACTGTTCACGGCCGCTTAAATTTTCAGGTTGTTACTAGTTTAAAGCTCAACTACAACACTGATCTGTTTTAACAAACAAACCTACTTATAAAGACTGGTGTTAAGAGATCAGTTTAGTCATAACAAATCTTAGGAGAGTCGAACATATTTTGTGAGTGTATATCAACATGAACCAAATTCAAACAATCGAATCGAATGCTTTCTCTTCCACTGGATGGCCGGCCACTGAAAGTGCCATGGTATTTCGCATTGTTGAAGCCCTACAAAGCGGTAGGCATGTCGAAGTAGAATTTTGATAAGTCAGTAACCGAGAGGTTCGTATTTGTTGGTTGATACAAATCTGGTGTTTACTATGACAGTTTGGGCAGACGTGTCTCCTTTCGTAGACGTATGCAAGAGCTTGCGACCATGTTGGTTTGCAGGATGTAGTTTGCAT
>JABMIG010000022.1:147900-158149 GCA_013187285.1 Cyclotella cryptica
TGGGGCCAATCTCTCACAAGAAGTTGTGCGAGCTCACAATTTTTGTGAAGGACATCTGCCAGTCATCGGAAAAAGATGTGTGATGAAAAAAGTTGTGAAGACAATCGCACAACTTTGCATCCAACCCCCGGAAGTGTGTGAAAAAGTTGTGATGAGCGCAAAGACTGCCCCTTAGGAATCTATTTAGTAATTAATTTTTGAAAAATAAGACTACTGCCACGCCAAGAAATAAGACCATTTTAGCATCTCAGAAATAACCCTTTTTCCTGGCAATACTCTTATTTTTCGGAAAAGACTTATTTTCCTAAATAAGTGGTGTGCATAGGGAAGTATAGTACTCATTGATGTACGTCTCACTTATAAGCTTATTTCTTGGCAAATAGTCTTTTCATTTCAAAATCTGAATTGTATTGGAAACTGAGGCACTTTTGTCCTTTTCCTCCTCCTCCTCCTCCTCCTCCTCCTCCTCCTCCTCCTCCTCCTCCTCCTCCTCCTCCTCCTCCTCCTCCTCCTCTCTTCTTCTTCTTCTTCTTCTTCTTCTTCTTCTTCTCCTTCTTCTTCTCCTTCTTAATTTAAATACTGAATCATAAGAACCACCGGGTTATAAGAACCACGGGCTAAAATGACACATTTGGAGTGACATTTACTTTTTTGGCCAATTAACACACTCTGTAAGCTCTAAACATTGCGTGTTTAGATTCTCGTTAGAAGGAACAATACACCCATGTTCATGTCTCGCCATAAACGTTCTAGTTGTCGAGAAAAGTCCGATGTTGTCAGAAAACACCACAATCTTGCACCCATGGTTGAAGGACTGATATCACGGACGATCAATGGTTGAAAGGGTAAATAGTGGCTACAATTTACAAGATACTTTTATTTTTCATCGTGGGAGGGAGACTAACTTCACTTGTATCATAAGAACCACATAATGTATCTTTTAAAAATGACTGTACACTTGGTGGTTCTTATGATCCAGTATTTAGGGTAGTTGTTAACTATTGACTAATATAGGTAAGTGACACATTTTAGTGTGTCTTTGTAAATAAATGACTTTTCAGTTATACATACATGGGTAGTTGTCAGGGTTTGATGCGGGCTTACCTGTGAAATTGTATCTTCTGCCAAAATGAGAGTGTTGGTGTGTGAGTTGCTCACCTTCACTATCTAAGCTTAGACCACACGTACTACAGCACGCCATGCCAAACGTACATCCCTTTTTCATTTTCGATAGGTACATCTACAACAACATTTTTCTTGCTTATTAGAAAAAAGTCTTGCACTGGCTGGTAGTAATTTTTCAGAAAAGAATATCTCTCAAGAAATAGTCAATTTGTGATGTTATTTCTGAGAATTAAGCGTTGTTCAAGAATTATTAAAGAGTCTTATTTGTGATCTTATTTCTGAGAATAAAGCTTTATTTTTGAATTATTAAGACTATTTTCGAGACATGCATTATGTTTATGGTATGTTGCCTCTATTTTAACCTTCAATCACAAAACAACATTTTTTAGATAATTTTTTTAAATGAGGTTGACGGAAACTGTGAAATAGAGCTCAAACATAAACACATAAAAAACATTTTGGTTGAGTGGAGGAAGTTCAGATCTTTTTGGACCTATGTGACATTGCAGACCCCTTAGGGATGTTCTGAAGAGCTTAAGTCCAGTTCTACAGAACATCCATCCATCCGGAAAGCACTGTCAGAATAGATCTCCCAGGCACCTTCTTTGACATAATGATGTTCCATGGATCCTTGTAGAAATTGGTATGTTTGACACGTAGAAAAAAACGTCAGTTATTTTTTTTATCTTCAAAATGGCCAGCACCACGTCGGTCCACATGCAGAACTATGGTAGAACACTACAACTCGACGGGTCACAGCACCCTCACGTCTCACGATACATTGCATCATTGTTGTCATGCTGTGTGCTGTGTGTGATGTCCTTACTATTTCTGCGTAGTGTGTGTAACAGCTTGATTTTGAGACCGAGAATGTTACCATACGATACACTAGGTAGGTAGAAGTATAGTTAGTAGTTGTTAGTAGTTATGGTAGTGATTAGCATGTAGAAGCACAATAAAATTATAGCGCGACCTCAAATAATCATAACTGACATTTTGAAACATGACGAATCTCCTTAGAATGAGGGAAAAATTACGTAGGAATTCTTACGATCGCGCGTAACGATGATCCATGGAGATAACGACGATCCATGAATTTGACTGGTACTGACCATGAGAAAAGAATCTAGTCATTCCTCTGGCACTGACAAGGGTCAATGCCACACCCTTTCCCCAATTTTTTGACATCAAACCCCAACACAATGGTGAGGACACACGGCCCCACCCACTGCCGATGATTGCACTCGTCGGATTTGCTTTGCCCGCATGATTACATACTTATCGCGTGCTCACTCAACCGCTTCATCTCCCCCTCCCCCACCTTGGCAACGGCATGCGCCTGCCCCACATCACCCGTCGTCTCCAACGAGTAATCCCAACATGACATGTTCGGCATCCACTCTACGCCCCGGCGGACACAGTGGGCCGGCAAAACCATCGCCCTCAGAACCTTCCCCTCGGCCAAAGCCAACGAAAAATGCGCCCGCGTCAAGACCTTGACGCGTGCTTGGCAATCAACCATGAGACCCAAGCCCAGTTGAGTGTGGGTCATGTTGGAGTTGGAGAGGTTGCAGGTGCTTGTGGCTGCAGTGTTTGGGTTTTTGACTGTGCCGCCTCCAGTGTGTGTCGCCGGTACTTGTTCTCAACGTGATTTTGCTCATGTTTGATTTTGTTTTCGTTCTTGGTTGTTGACCGACAAACTCAATGTTGATGCAGGGGAGATGGAGATGACAACAATGGAAGTGATGATAGCGAGGGTGAAAGCAAGGGAGCGGGGGGTGCCATGATGAACAACATGGGAAGTGGAATGGGGATGGTGAGTGCCCTTTGTACCGTTACTACTTTTCCTTTTCACAATGTGACATGAGAAGGATCTCCATGTTCTTCTAGATACGAAGTTGCTTCAATAAAGAGCTGATTGTTGACTTGCTTGATCACAAGGATCAAGTTGAATTGACTGATGAATGGCAATCTGTGAAACAAACAGGTAGCTTTACGAGCATGGAGCATCACATGCTATTTCAGGTTGTGGTAGGAACAATACACTTTTCATTCATATGGTAGGCAACCTAAGAAACAAAGACAGGGGTGATACAGAGAGGGAGGGAGCTGAGGAATTAATTTAGTTTACATGCATCAATTATTAAAATTTGTTAGAGCAGCGTGTATTAAAATAAGATCACTAGTAACATAAAAAGCTTGCCAACATAATCAGTATTACCATGTTTACTTGTTGATTGCTGAAACTGTGGACAAGTGTGAAATAGAGAGGTAAGGTACCGCCATTGATGAGGATGCACCAGCATAGTTGTTGTGGTTAACATTGCGGATGTGCCATGGTCTTTACAAAAGTATAACATATGTTAAACTAAAAGAGTACTAATATGTAATGGAGGGAAAGATCAACCCATTGTCACTCTTTGAAAGCTCTCAAGACTTTTGGAGTAGAAATTGGGAGGGGGGTTCTGTATATTATGATTGAGAGAACAAGAATGCTAAAGCCCTCCTAAATCAAAGTAATAGTTAAACTCCATTATGATATGACAGAAGAAATTTACAATTAATTGTGATTGTAAAATGAAATAAAATAAGGGTTAATATCAAATAATTTATAGCTGGCATTAATTGAATTGCCCTCATCTGCCTAATGCAAGTGAACTTTCAAAAATAATTTCTGATCCATACATGGTTCATTGTTGATTATTTTTCGTAGTTGGGCATCAATTTACTACCTGGAGCTTGAGCTGTGACAATTAGCTATCGTTTTTGTGCCTGTTGCAAAGAATTAATGACTTTTAACCCTGACTTCCTTTGTGATGCTATCAACCAAGACATGGTCTTATCCAAGATGTTAATATCAAATATGTCGGTAATGAAATGTTCCATTGAAACAACATCAATTATTTTTTACTTCATTATGCTTACCAACCATATTGATTATCTCTTCAAGTCCCCTTCCTCTCATGCCCTTCCCATAACAATAATACCTAGTATATTATGTTCTACAGTGTGGTACTACACTAAGGTACTACAATACCAGTACAGAAGAAGGGGAATTGTAATGGCGCGTTGGTGTGTGAGTTGCTCACCTTCACTATCTAAGCTTAGACCACAAGTACTACAGCACGCCATGCCAAACGTACGTCCCTTTTTCATTTTCGATAGGTACATCTACAACAACATTTTTCTTGCTTATTAGAAAAAAGTCTTGCACTGGCTGGTAGTAATTTTTCAGAAAAGACTATCTCTCAAGAAATAGTCTATTTGTGATGTTATTTCTGAGAATTAAGGGTTGTTCAAGAATTATTAAAGAGTCTTATTTGTGATCTTATTTCTGAGAATAAAGCTTTATTTTTGAATTATTAAGACTATTTTCGAGACATGCATTATGTACATGGTATGTTACCTCTATTTTAACCTTCAATCACAAAACAAATTTTTTTAGATAATTTTTTTAAATGAGGTTGACGGAAACTGTGAAATAGAGCTCAAACATAAACACATAAAAAACATTTTGGTTGAGTGGAGGAAGTTCAGATCTTTTTGGACCTATGTGACATTGCAGACCCCTTAGGGATGTTCTGAAGAGCTTAAGTCCAGCTCTACAGAACATCCATCCATCCGGAAAGCACCGTCAGAATAGATCTCCCAGGCACCTTCTTTGACATAATGATGTTCCATGGATCCTTGTAGAAATTGGTATGTTTGACACGTAGAAAAAAACGTCAGTTATTTTTTTATCTTCAAAATGGCCAGCACCACGTCGGTCCACATGCAGAACTATGGTAGAACACTACAACTCGACGGGTCACAGCACCCTCACGTCTCACGATACATTGCATCATTGTTGTCATGCTGTGTGCTGTGTGTGATGTCCTTACTATTTCTGCGTAGTGTGTGTAACAGCTTGATTTTGAGACCGAGAATGTTACCATACGATACACTAGGTAGGTAGAAGTATAGTTAGTAGTTGTTAGTAGTTATGGTAGTGATTAGCATGTAGAAGCACAATAAAATTATAGCGCGACCTCAAATAATCATAACTGACATGTTGAAACATGATGAATCTCCTTAGAATTAGGGAAAAATTACGTAGGAATTCTTACGATCGCGCGTAACGATGATCCATGGAGATAACGACGATCCATGAATTTTGACTGGTACTGACCATGAGAAAAGAATCTAGTCATTCCTCTGGCACTGACAAGGGTCAATGCCACACCCTTTCCCCAATTTTTTGACGTCAAACCCCAACACAATGGTGAGGACACACGGCCCCACCCACTGCCGATGATTGCACTCGTCGGATTTGCTTTGCCCGCATGATTACATACTTATCGCGTGCTCACTCAACCGCTTCATCTCCCCCTCCCCCACCTTGGCAACGGCATGCGCCTGCCCCACATCACCCGTCGTCTCCAACGAGTAATCCCAACATGACATGTTTGGCATCCACTCTACGCCCCGGCGGACACAGTGGGCCGGCAAAACCATCGCCCTCAGAACCTTCCCCTCGGCCAAAGCCAACGAAAAATGCGCCCACGTCAAGACCTTTACGCGTGCTTGGCAATCAACCATGAGACCCAAGCCCAGTTGAGTGTGGGTCATGTTGGAGTTGGAGAGGTTGCAGGTGCTTGTGGCTGCAGTGTTTGGGTTTTTGACTGTGCCGCCTCCAGTGTGTGCCGCCGGTACTTGTTCTCAACGTGATTTTGCTCATGTTTGATTTTGTTTTCGTTCTTGGTTGTTGACCGACAAACTCAATGTTGATGCAGGGGAGATGGAGATGACAACAATGGAAGTGATGATAGCGAGGGTGAAAGCAAGGGAGCGGGGGGGTGCCATGATGAACAACATGGGAAGTGGAATGGGGATGGTGAGTGCCCTTTGTACCGTTACTACTTTTCCTTTTCACAATGTGACATGAGAAGGATCTCCATGTTCTTCTAGATACGAAGTTGCTTCAATAAAGAGCTGATTGTTGACTTGCTTGATCACAAGGATCAAGTTGAATTGACTGATGAATGGCAATCTGTGAAACAAACAGGTAGCTTTACGAGCATGGAGCATCACATGCTATTTCAGGTTGTGGTAGGAACAATACACTTTTCATTCATATGGTAGGCAACCTAAGAAACAAAGACAGGGGTGATACAGAGAGGGAGGGAGCTGAGGAATTAATTTAGTTTACATGCATCAATTATTAAAATTTGTTAGAGCAGCGTGTATTAAAATAAGATCACTAGTAACATAAAAAGCTTGCCAACATAATCAGTATTACCATGTTTACTTGTTGATTGCTGAAACTGTGGACAAGTGTGAAATAGAGAGGTAAGGTACCGCCATTGATGAGGATGCACCAGCATAGTTGTTGTGGTTAACATTGCGGATGTGCCATGGTCTTTACAAAAGTATAACATATGTTAAACTAAAAGAGTACTAATATGTAATGGAGGGAAAGATCAACCCATTGTCACTCTTTGAAAGCTCTCAAGACTTTTGGAGTAGAAATTGGGAGGGGGGTTCTGTATATTATGATTGAGAGAACAAGAATGCTAAAGCCCTCCTAAATCAAAGTAATAGTTAAACTCCATTATGATATGACAGAAGAAATTTACAATTAATTGTGATTGTAAAATGAAATAAAATAAGGGTTAATATCAAATAATTTATAGCTGGCATTAATTGAATTGCCCTCATCTGCCTAATGCAAGTGAACTTTCAAAAATAATTTCTGATCCATACATGGTTCATTGTTGATTATTTTTCGTAGTTGGGCATCAATTTACTACCTGGAGCTTGAGCTGTGACAATTAGCTATCGTTTTTGTGCCTGTTGCAAAGAATTAATGACTTTTAACCCTGACTTCCTTTGTGATGCTATCAACCAAGACATGGTCTTATCCAAGAAGTTAATATCAAATATGTCAGGAATGAAATGTTCCATTGAAACAACATCAATTATTTTTTACTTCATTATGCTTACCAACCATATTGATTATCTCTTCAAGTCCCCTTCCTCTCATGCCCTTCCCATAACAATAATACCTAGTATATTATGTTCAGTGTGGTACTACACTAAGGTACTACAATACCAGTACAGAAGAAGGGGAATTGTAATGGCGCGTTGGTGTGTGAGTTGCTCACCTTCACTATCTAAGCTTAGACCACAAGTACTACAGCACGCCATGCCAAACGTACGTCCCTTTTTCATTTTCGATAGGTACATCTACAACAACATTTTTCTTGCTTATTAGAAAAAAGTCTTGCACTGGCTGGTAGTAATTTTTCAGAAAAGACTATCTCTCAAGAAATAGTCAATTTGTGATGTTATTTCTGAGAATTAAGCGTTGTTCAAGAATTATTAAAGAGTCTTATTTGTGATCTTATTTCTGAGAATAAAGCTTTATTTTTGAATTATTAAGACTATTTTCGAGACATGCATTATGTACATGGTATGTTACCTCTATTTTAACCTTCAATCACAAAACAAATTTTTTAGATAATTTTTTTAAATGAGGTTGACGGAAACTGTGAAATAGAGCTCAAACATAAAACAGAGCATCATGTGTGTGGTAGAGCATGCAAGAGGTATCCTATTGCCTTCTACGGAACAATCATGTAAAAAAGCACGTCAAATGATGCTGGGACTAATATGAATGCTCAAGTAAGAGATGGTTCCCTTTCATACAATTTTGGTACAATTGATATAATGCAATCTGAAACTTGAGTAAGGGTATCATCACAGGAGACATAGTATTATTTCCTACAAAGACAGACACCAGCCATGATGTGCATTTACAGGCGACATGAGAACAGATTAAAGGGGGTCTCTAAAACAATAATTGGCAAATATTTGATGTAAATTTGTGTTTATCATTCGAGGGGAGAATGTAGATTACTTTTTCATGTGTTATATTTTAGAGTTTAATGGATTTTCTTGTGTGACTTACAGGCGTGATATCTTTTACGACATATGAGTTGTTCATGGTTCTTAGGGTGTATTGTGTATTGTGCATGATGAGTCCTCTGGGTTTTTTGCTATGTCTCTCATGTAGAGTAAAACAATGATTAGAGTCACCTGGTCATTCGTTAAGTAGTTGTTAATCAAGTCCAAATCATCTAGGCTGGTTCTTGCTTGTTCCCCATTTCTATATAGCTTGTGTGCCTGTCAAAAAGAATTCTTGACTTTCAACTCTGGCTTACTTTGGCATTCTAATAACCAAGACATGGTCCTATGCAAGACGTTCATATCAAATATGTTCGGAATGAAAGGTTCCAGTGAAACACCTGTCAGTAATTCAAAGAGGCATGGACTGCGGCGGAAGAAATAGGGCACCCCTGACAAAACGGCGCTGGAGGGTTATGGATGGGGTAAAAGATGATGGATTGTGATGGTTGGTTAGGCTCTTGGGGGAGAATTGGAGCTGTCGTGACCACTAATGAAGCCTTTTTGTGAAAAAATGGCCGGTGAGCAGAAAATTTGGAGACTGCAAGAGCATTTCGAGAAAAAAATGTGTGGCACGCCTGCTTGCACAAGATAGCACCTCTATCGTACATCAACGAATCATGTGGGGGGACAACTTAAAGAGTTTGATTTCAACAGGTGAGCAAAAAACACGACACTGCTCTTCCTCAGTCTTCCACACCATGATCCATGAAAACTAGCGCTTCAGCTCCAGTTGTGCCACAATCGCCCTCACCAACACATCAACTGCTACCATCAAGATGCTTGGATTGGTCCAATTTTCTTTATTCAACGAAAAATTGGACCATTTCTATCATGCAATATTTGTTACATGGTAGTCTTCTGAGTTGCAGTCAAAGCTGAGATTAGTTATTCGACTTCACGATTTCATGGATTTATTAACATTCATGCCTTCAAGCTCCTTATGCTAGCTAAAAAAGAAACTGCCCACTGATCTTTCAAGGGGCTTGTTTGAAAGCCTCAGTCCACATTGACAATGAATGATATGAGTGTGCTGTGTACTGATTCTGAGGTTTTAATACCAGCAATGTGTACTGACTCTAAGATTCTAATGCTATCTTCAAGGTAGTTCCCCATTTCTATAGCTTATGTGCCTGTCAAAAGAATTCTTGACTCTTAACTCTGGCTTGCTTTGGCATTCTATTAACCAAGACATGGTCCTATGCATGACGTTCATATCAAATATGTTGGGAATGAAAGGTTCCAATGAAATGAAACACTTGTCAGTAATTCAAAGAGGCATGGTGAGAGTCTAGTTGATATCAAGTTGGTATCAGCTTCAAAAATCTATATTTCTTCATAAAACTTCTCATTAGCCCCTTTCTAAGACTAGAGTCAGAACAAAATTACACTTTTCCTTGAAACCCTTTGGGAGAAAGGTCTGGGAACTATTGACAATTGATACCATCTCAACTGCTGCTTGCTGACGTACCAACAGAGCTACTGATCATCACCAGCAAGTCGATATGTGATGCAGTCAAAGCTGAGATTAGTTATTCAACTTCAAGATTTCATGGATTTATTAACGTTCATGCCTTCAAGCTCCTTATGCTAGCTAGAAAAAGAAACTGCCCAATGATCTTTAAGGGGCTAGTTTGTGAAAGCCTTGGTCCACATTGACAATTAATGATATAAGTGTGCTTTGTACTGATTCTGAGGTTTTGATACCAGCAATGTGTACTGACTCTAAGATTCTAATGCTATCTTCAATGTTAAATTTCAGTTGTCAAATTGTGCTGTTGTGTTATATTAGCACTACAAGAGTATCAATACATGATGGAGGGAGAGCTGAGGAGAGATCAGCCCATTCGCACTTTGAAAGCTCTGAAGAGTTTTAGAGTAGAAATTGGGAGGGGGCTCTGTCTATTATCATGGAATGGAGACAAATATTAAAGCCATCCTAAATCAATGTAATTGCCAAACTCAAGCATGAAATGACAGAAGTAATTTCAAATTAATTGTGATTGTAAAATGAAATAAAATAGGGACAATTACAAATAATTTATAGTTAGCATTAAATTCATCTGTTGTTACATGCCCTAATGCAAGTGAATTTCTAAAACTAATTTGTGATCTACTATACGATTGATTGTTGATTGTTTGTGTAGCTGTGTTCAATTTACTGTGGGGAGCTTGAGGA
>JABMIG010000022.1:158159-180659 GCA_013187285.1 Cyclotella cryptica
TTTTTTTTAAACAGACTAGTTCCCCCAACCTCCATGATGAAGAGAGCGAATCATGCTAGTAGGGAATTGTGTCATGCGACACTTATTTATCCCTTATCCCACTTCTTCCCTTATTACTGACTTGCCTAACATAGAGACAATTTCATTGACACAACAAGAAGACAACCTACACCACGTTATGGTATGGTATGGTACCATACAATACCATATATACTATATCATAGTACTATGGGTGACGAACAACAACCCAACCCATCGAAGAACAAGAGGGTGGTGAAATCAACATTAATTGACCACTCCTATCATGACTATGCGTATCTACCACTCCAAAGTGGGGGGGTCTTCAACAGTGCAGTTTCAACTGCTAGGGCCCAAAACTTCCCTGCAAAGCTTCACCAAATCGTTTCGACGCCAGGGTATCAACACATCATTGCCTGGTTGCCGCATGGCCGCTCTTGGCATGTAAGAAATAAGGAATTGCTTGTCAGTGTTGTCCTCAAAGAGCATTTTAGCCATAGCCACTTTGAAAGCTTTAACCGACAGGTCAATCTCTGGGGATTTAAGGTGCGAACGTGCTTCAAATTCATCTTGTTCTGCCGTCGATTTCGATCGTGTTACAAACTCAGCTCTGGATTCTTCCCTCTCTCCATTTCTAAAATCGAAGCGTTTGTACAGAGCAAGCCCTGACTACAAATCATAGTAAGCGGCCAATGTCTCATCTGAATCGAATTGCATTTTCTGTGAACCGGACTTATCCATTGTTCCATCCATTGTGAATTGTGAATACTCCAAAGTTATCATGAAGCCTTTCTCAGAGGTAGACCAGATCTCGTCTACTTGGTGCGGAGACTGAAGAATGAAGGGAAGCGGATTCCACACTTAATCAGTGAGCCTAACTTCTATCAAATGCCTGCTCTTCCAGCTTTCGGGCTTCCAAGATCTGACTTGATCACACCAGCTGCTACTGGCGCAAATGTTGCATCACATGCAACAGCGAGTGCTTCAGGAGGGAGCGAAATCGGGGGGAATGCAGCAGTTGATCGGCAATTCGAACATACCGGGCTCGAGTCTTACTCACAAAACCATCTTGAGGCAACAAATCAATTTCAAAACGTCACTGAACCGTTGTCTCGTCCTGTGCCATCGTTTTTACACTCGTACCCGACAAGCTTGTGTATTGGCAACATTAGCAGTCACGCATCGAAAATAAGCAGCAATTCGCACGACAATCGTGATCGTTGCAGTCAGAGGCATGCCAGCCATGAAAATTTTCCACTTGCAGGAGCTGGCAACCGGAATGTGGGATCAACAGATCATTCACGAATGGAAACTGCCCCTGAGTTCTCATCGACGCCAGTAGGAAACAAAGAATGTCAGCTACACGGCCACGAGATTTCAGACACATCACACTCAGATGGGAAGAAGCATTCTCATGAATACAATGTTAATGAGCAGTCAGAGTCACATATTCATCCTAACACTTGCAAGGGATTCGATGTCAGTTCGGCTGTTACTATGTTTGGCAGCTCCTATTCTTCGGAAAATATGACCCCTTATGCAAGTACTTACTCTTCCTCCACCGGACAAAACGACAGTAAGTCTAACAGAGGGGAGGCCTCAAACGTGAGTGTGGCTAACACGCATTATAAATCCGACGACACGATATCCGACCCCAAGGAAGCCCATGCACAAGCCTCCACTGCACTTCGAACTGAAACTATGGGTCAGCAAAGTATTGCGCTGTTGAGCAGCCCTCCCGACGATCCGCTGCTTGAGGAGTTCGCTCGGGAATATCTCCCCCACTTTGGCAAGAACAACGACAATATTCGATAGAGCTTCGTTTCGCGGTGTAGCTGATGGAGGTGTAGGGGGCCCTGCAGTATAGAATCGACGTGACGACGGCTCGCTGAGTTGATCGTGAGAAGAAGATTTTGAAGCCTGGACGAGACACAGGGCTCGCGAGATCAATTGAGAAAGGCACTTGTGGCCATCGTAACGGATAACAGGGGCCTTGACTTGGATTCCCCCCGCAGACCTTCCGAAACTGAAAGAATTATGGTTGCGCCAAGTTGATCATGACTTTCCGAACAACGTTCATTAGAGCAGCATAAAACTTGGCCAAAGGGTTTGAGTGCCATTTGTGGGATTGCCAAAACATAGTATTGTGCGTAGGCTGTGCGTAGGCTCTTCAGGAGTCCTCTCTAGAGAGAGGAGAGCTAAAGGAGTATGGTAAAATCTCGTACAATACAATACTTCACTGCCGCGTCTATCAGCAGAGGTCAGGGGTAAGGTAGCTCATAGGCTCATATCATAACAAGAGCACAGGGCAAGTTGATCGAGGAGAAGCCCGAAAAGAAGTGGTGGACAAGAACGTGATTGAATCATCTCCACAGACAGATCTTACGAAAGCGGCCGAACCGAGATGATGAGCGAAGTAATGATGTTGGGAGGGTTCAGATGCCTACAAGGGTGCATTGTATTTTTGGAGGAAGACCCCAGCGCAGAGTTTAAAGTCCATGTCTACCGTCTCTATGACCCAACCTTTTTCCTTGCTTTGATAAGATCTGCTCGCCTGAGGACTAGCGTCGCACATCAGGATTCCACAAAGTAATGAATTCACATTTGACGGCATCAGTCACCGAAATTGCTGAGTGCATGGCTTTCCCTGTCGTGATGAGTTGTTTCGTAGGGTGGCTGGTCTACTCCATCGAAGATCTTTTCACTGTTCGCGGCCACTTGAGTTTTTGTGTTGATCCGCGTTTGATGATCACACTTCTGCACTGAGCTTTTCATTGAAGAAGCAACCCGATCGAATGGCTGTTGTTGAGAGATCAGCGTAGTCATAGCAAGATGATCTCAGGGAGGTCTAACACGTGTTATGAGCGCTTCATCAATATCGACCGAACTCAAAAGTCACGGGGAATGTTGTCTCTTCAGGTGATTGGGTCAGTCTCAGAAAGTTCCATGATGTTTCGCCAAGTTAAGGTCCTAGAAAGTGGCATACACGTAGAAGGGGATGTTAGATGTCATTTGATCCCTAGAACAACGAGGGTGAAAACAGTTAATGATGGTCTTTTGCGCAGTTTTTGCAAAAGTCTCCAGTGTTGAAACGAGTAATATCTTCAGAGGAGCTCGTATTCCAAATACGACGGACAACGGTGGAACATTTTTGGCGACCTCAGTAACAAAGGCGTTCGGAATGTGATTAGGTTTACTGTGACGTTGAGAAGGCATGCCTTCTCTCATGTGTGAGAGGATGCCTTCTCTCATGTGTGAGAGGTTTGCAGCATGACTCATACTCACATCGTCCTTCTTTGACATAACAACACAGAAAGTGTATCAACGCAGGGCATTCAGTGTGGTGTTATTGAGTGATACTTTTTGTTAAGCCTCAGAGTTATATTTGTATAATACACAGAACGAGGTTGAAAGTTCTAGAAAGCATGAAAAGAAGCGGCGGATCATCTCCATAGACAGTTCCTACCAGCGAGACCGAACCAATGAAATCCGTGAAATGGTCATGTTGGCACTTCAGGTTCAGCTGCCTTAGGAGGACGACCTCCGCGCAGATTTTCAGAGCGTGTGTGTCTCGGCTTCTTTAGGTGAGCCTATTTCCTTGCTTAGACTCAATCTCTTGACTGTCTTGACTAGCGTCGTACATTCCGACCCTACAAAGTTATGTATATTTGACGACATCAATCACCGAAATCGCTGAGGGCGTGTCCAAGATATACAATAATTCCCTCTTTTCCCATGTTTGGGTTCTTGGTTGCTGGTGTCTACTTCACCCATATCCTTTATACTGTTCACGGCCGCTTAAATTTTGAAGTTGTTACTAGTTTAAAGCTTAACTACAACACTGATCTGTTTTGACAAACAAACCTACTTATAAAGACTGGTGTTAAGAGATCACTTTAATCAAAACAAATCTTAGGAGAGTCGAACACATTATGTGAGAGTACATCAACATGAACCAAATTCAACCAATTGAATAGAATGATTTCTTCCACTGGATGGTCGGCCACAAAGTGCCATGGTATTTCGCATTGTTAAAGCCCTACAAAGCGGCAGGCACGTTGAAGTAGACTTTTGATAAGTCGTTTAGCAATAGAACAATGAGGAGGAAAGAAGTTAATGATAGTCTGATCTCCTGTTGTATTGACACGAGAAATATTTTAAGAGGAGCTGCTTTGAGGAATGCAGTAGTGCATTACTGGTGATGTGAGTAACCAAGAGGTTCGTACTTGTTGGTTGATACGAATCTGGTGTTTACGATGACAGTTTGGGCAGTCGTCCTTTTGTAGACATATGCAAGAGCTTGCGACCATGTTGGTTTGCAGGATGAGGTTGAGGGAAATGTGCTATAGTACTATGAGATTTAGTTGGGAGTAAAGTGATTTGGCAAATAATATTTCATTACATTAAAAGGTGGCTACTTTGAATTACGAGCAGCCGGTTCAAGATTTTTCAGAATGCAATTTGTAGAAACAGAGGAAGACATAGTTTAAAAATAAAGTGGCTTGTCTACACTTAATTAGCCTGTAGTTGCATAGGGCTGCGCCTCGCGCCATTTTGAAGTAAGATATAATTTTAAGGTAAACAGACATCAAAACATGATGACTGCCCATGTACGCCAACCCGAAAAATTAATTTTTACAGGTATGTTTTAGTACCTGTTATGTCAAAACGTGAAAAAACTGTCTCACTGAAGGAGAACAAGGAGAAGGAGAAGGAGAAGGAGAAGGAGAAGGAGAAGGAGAAGGAGAAGGAGAAGGAGAAGGAGAAGGAGAAGGAGAAGGAGAAGGAGAAGGAGAAGGAGAAGGAGAAGGAGAAGGAGAAGGAGAACGAGAAGGAGAAGGAGAACGAGAAGGAGAACGAGAAGGAGAACGAGAAGGAGAAGGAGAAGGAGAAGAACCACCAACTGACAGACAACTCATCCTTATCCTCTTCTTATCATTCAACATCAAATCAGAAGCAAGTCTGAAGAGCTTCACTTCCATACCAACTCTCTTCTTTGTGGATTTGTCACTCAACAAAAAAATTGACAGGGCAAGTTGGTCATTGTCGTGCTTTACCTTGTTGTCCAAATAATAGGTCCAAATTGGCATGATATGTAGAACACAGTAGCTAGAAAAATAATGAGTATACAAGATCAGTCATGAGAAGCATTACTCTACACAGATTTTTGACAAATCTTGACATCATAGTTGTCATTGTCACCTAGATTCTCCCATGCTTCGGTTAGATCATAGATATGTTTTTCCTGTTCTAGAATTATTATTGAGAGTTTGTTGGAGAACAAAACATTGTTTTATTTCCTACATTGCCATTGCCTTTAGTACACTGTTTGAGAAGTAATAAAACAGTGGATCTGGGGGGTGCTCAGCGTCAATTGTTGGAAACCTGTGCATTTGGATTTATAGCTGATCAAAATGTTGGTTCTGATTAAACAAACTTAACGTGATTCAAAACGAGGAGATTGAGATCTTTCAAATGGTGGTAGGTTTGAGTCAAACCAACAAGTTCTAGCAAAGTTGCAGGGAAAGCATGATGGCAAATAATGATGGATTTGCAAAGAGATGTTTTGCAGAAGCACAGCAATAGGAGTTTGGGTGCTGATGAGACAAACTATAGGTGATTTAAAATGAGGAGATAGATATCTTTCAAATGGCATTGGTTTGATGGCAACTAGACAAGCTCTCCCAAACTTGCAATGAAACAACAATCTAATAATTGACATTTGTGTTTTTCTCTTTGTGAAATGATCCTGGATGGTCTAAAGTCTACATCATTCTACATTATTATAAGTCAGTTTCTAATAGGAATCTGTGCATGCTTGTTGTTTCCTGTAACTCCATATTCTGTCTAGCTTGCAACAAACAATATTGTAGCGGCTGCTAGTAATTTTTCTTGCTTACTAGGAAAAATCTTGCAGTGGCTGGTAGTAATTTTTCAGAAAAGGCTATCTCTCAAGAATTAGTCTATTATTTTTTGTTATGCTATTTCTGAGATTTAAGCTTTATTTGAGAATTATTAACCCTCCAAGCAAGATTCGTCGTAAACCTGTATACTACTGCTTGAAAAAATGAAGTATACGGAGTACTGCTGCTATGTTTGCAGAAGTATACGGGTTTTAAGGCCAGTTTAAGACGATGTGCTCACGCAAGCCCAGAAAAGGAGCACACGTAAGCCAGGGGTTCAGGGAACTAAACTTATTTTTTCTATGATAATTATTTATCAAGCATGGAGTACGGACTATACCCAATAGTACCTTTAATAACTCGAGAGGACATAACAATGTCCATGTACAAGTATCTATAGAGAAAAGGAGAGTGTCTTCCGACAACATGCTTTGTCGAATCGCGATGAAAATGAGTATGTGTAGTTGTGAGGGTGCATCTAGAGCTTTTTTCGCGAGGAATTCAATGGTGTGGTCAGATTGACGTGGCGAATACAAGAACATGGAGATTTCACAAAACGGGCTATACTACTGCTCGTTTTAGCAGAAGTAGCTATACTACTGCTTGCTTTCGCAGTAGTATAGCTTGGAGGGTTGAAGAGTATTATTTGTGATCTTATTTCTGAGAATGAAGCTTTATTTTTGAATTATCAAGAATATTTTCAAGACATGCATTACATACATCATTGGTATGTTACCTATTTTAACCTTCAATCACACAACAAAAAATTTGTAGATAATTTTTTTAAAATAGACTAGTTCCCCCAACCTCCATGAATCCCATTGCCATACTGTTTTTTGAAGAGAGCGAGAGGTGGCATGCTTAGTGCTTTTTAGTCAGTATAGTATTGTACCGTATTGATGACAGTCGACACTTAGCCCTTATCCCACTTCTTCCCTTAGTATTGCCTACATAGGCAATTTCATTGACACAACAAGAAGACGACTTACACAACGATATGGTATGGTACAATACCATACAATACCATATATATTATACCATAGTACTATGGGTGACAAACAACAACCCAACCCATCGAAGAACAAGAGGGTGGTGAAATCAACATTAATTGACCACTCCTATCATGACTATGCGTATCTACCACTCCAAAGTGGGGGGGTCTTCAACAGTGCAGTTTCAACTGCTAGGGCCCAAAACTTCCCTGCAAAGCTTCACCAAATCGTTTCGACGCCAGGGTATCAACACATCATTGCCTGGTTGCCGCATGGCCGCTCTTGGCATGTAAGAAATAAGGAATTGCTTGTCAGTGTTGTCCTCAAAGAGCATTTTAGCCATAGCCACTTTGAAAGCTTTAACCGACAGGTCAATCTCTGGGGATTTAAGGTGCGAACGTGCTTCAAATTCATCTTGTCCTGCCGTCGATTTCGATCGTGTTACAAACTCAGCTCTGGATTCTTCCCTCTCTCCATTGCTAAAATCGAAGCGTTTGTACAGAGCAAGCTCTGACAACAAATCATAGTAAGCGGCCAATGTCTCATCTGAATCGAATTGCATTTTCTGTGAACCGGACTTATCCATTGTTCCATCCATTGTGAATTGTGAATACTCCAAAGTTATCATGAAGCCTTTCTCAGAGGTAGACCAGATCTCGTCTACTTGGTGCGGAGACTGAAGAATGAAGGGAAGCGGATTCCACACTTAATCAGTGAGCCTAACTTCTATCAAATGCCTGCTCTTCCAGCTTTCGGGCTTCCAAGATCTGACTTGATCACACCAGCTGCTACTGGCGCAAATGTTGCATCACATGCAACAGCGAGTGCTTCAGGAGGGAGCGAAATCGGGGGGAATGCAGCAGTTGATCGGCAATTCGAACACACCGGGCTCGAGTCTTACTCACAAAACCATCTTGAGGCAACAAATCAATTTCAAAACGTCACTGAACCGTTGTCTCGTCCTGTGCCATCGTTTTTACACTCGTACCCGACAAGCTTGTGTATTGGCAACATTAGCAGTCACGCATCGAAAATAAGCAGCAATTCGCACGACAATCGTGATCGTTGCAGTCAGAGGCATGCCAGCCATGAAAATTTTCCACTTGCAGGAGCTGGCAACCGGAATGTGGGATCAACAGATCATTCACGAATGGAAACTGCCCCTGAGTTCTCATCGACGCCAGTAGGAAACAAAGAATGTCAGCTACACGGCCACGAGATTTCAGACACATCACACTCAGATGGGAAGAAGCATTCTCATGAATACAATGTTAATGAGCAGTCAGAGTCACATATTCATCCTAACACTTGCAAGGGATTCGATGTCAGTTCGGCTGTTACTATGTTTGGCAGCTCCTATTCTTCGGAAAATATGACCCCTTATGCAAGTACTTACTCTTCCTCCACCGGACAAAACGACAGTAAGTCTAACAGAGGGGGAGGCCTCAAACGTGAGTGTGGCTAACACGCATTATAAATCCGACGACACGATATCCGACCCCAAGGAAGCCCATGCACAAGCCTCCACTGCACTTCGAACTGAAACTATGGGTCAGCAAAGTATTGCGCTGTTGAGCAGCCCTCCCGACGATCCGCTGCTTGAAGAGTTCGCTCGGGAATATCTCCCCCACTTTGGCAAGAAGAACGACAATATTCGATAGAGCTTCGTTTCACGGTGTAGCTGATGGAGGTGTAGGGGGCCCTGCAGTATAGAATCGACGTGACGACGGCTCGCTGAGTTGATCGTGAGAAGAAGATTTTGAAGCCTGGACGAGACACAGGGCTCGCGAGATCAATTGAGAAAGGCACTTGTGGCCATCGTAACGGATAACAGGGGCCTTGACTTGGATTCCCCCCGCAGACCTTCCGAAACTGAAAGAATTATGGTTGCGCCAAGTTGCTCATGACTTTCTGAACAACGTTCATAAGAGCAGCATAAAACTTGGCCAAAGGGTTTGAATGCCATTTGTGGGATTGCCAAAACATAGTATTGTGCGTAGGCTGTGCGTAGGCTCTTCAGGAGGAGCTAAAGGAAGGCTATAGGAGTATGGTAAAAGTACAATACAATACTTCACTGCCGCGTCTATCAGCAGCTATCAGCAGAGGTCAAGGGTAAGGTAGCTCATAGGCTCCTATCATAACAACAGCACACAAAAGCACATGGAGAGCACAGGGTACGTTGATCGAGGAGAAGCCCGAAAAGAAGTGGTGGACAAGAACGTGATTGAATCATCTCCACAGACAGATCTTACGAAAGCGGCCGAACCGAGATGATGAGCGAAGTAATGATGTTGGGAGGGTTCAGATGCCTACAAGGGTGCATTGTATTTTTGGAGGAAGACCCCAGCGCAGATTTTAAAGTCCATGTCTACCGTCTCTATGACCCAACCTTTTTCCTTGCTTTGATAAGATCTGCTCGCCTGAGGACTAGCGTCGCACATCAGGATTCCACAAAGTAATGAATTCACATTTGACGGCATCAGTCACCGAAATTGCTGAGTGCATGGCTTTCCCTGTCGTGATGAGTTGTTTCGTAGGGTTGCTGGTCTACTCCATCGACGATCTTTTCACTGTTCGCGGCCACTTGAGTTTTTGTGTTGATCCGAGTTTGATGGTCGCACTTCTGCACTGAGATTTTCATTGAAGAAACAAACCCGATCGAATGGCTGTTGTTGAGAGATCAGCGTAGTCATAGCAAGATGATCTCAGGGAGGTCTAACACGTGTTATGAGCGCTTCATCAATATCGACCGAACTCAAAAGTCACGGGGGATGTTGTCTCTTCAGGTGATTGGGTCAGTCTCAGAAAGTTCCATGATGTTTCGCCAAGTTAAGGTCCTAGAAAGTGGCATACACGTAGAAGGAGATGTTAGATGTCTTTTGATCCCCAGAACAACGAGGGTGAAAACATGAAACGAGAAATATCTTCAGGGGAGCTCCCATTCCAAATAAGGCGGACTACGGTGGAACACTTTTGGCGACCTCAGTAACAAAGGGGTTAAGAATGGGATTTGGTTCACTGTGACAGTGAGCAGGCATGCCTTCTCTCATGTGTGAGAGGTTTGCAGCATGACTCATACTCGCATTGTCCTTCTTTGACATAATAACACAGAAAGTGTATCGACGCAGGGCATTCAGTGTGGTGTATTGAGTGATCTTTTGTTAGCTCAGAGTATATTTGTATAATACACAAAGCGAGGTTGAAATTCTAGAAAGCATGAAAAGAAGCGGTGGATCATCTCCATAGACAGTTCCTACCAGCGAGACCGAACCAATGAAATCAGTGAAATGGTCATGTTGGCACTTCAGGTTCAGCTGCCTTAGGAGGACGACCTCCGCGCAGATTTTCAGAGCGTGTGTGTCTCGGCTTCTTTAGGTGAGCCTATTTCCTTGCTTAGACTCGATCTCTTGACTGTCTTGACTAGCGTCGTACATTCCGACCCTACAAAGTTATGTATATTTGACGACATCAATCACCGAAATCGCTGAGGGCGTGTCCAAGATATACAATAATTCCCTCTTTTCCCATGTTTGGGTTCTTGGTTGCTGGTGTCTACTTCACCCATATCCTTTATACTGTTCACGGCCGCTTAAATTTTGAAGTTGTTACTAGTTTAAAGCTCACTAACTACAACACTGATCTGTTTTCACAAACAAACCTACTTATAAAGACTGGTGTTAAGAGATCACTTTAATCAAAACAAATCTTAGGAGAGTCGAACACATTATGTGAGAGTACATCAACATGAACCAAATTCAACCAATTGAATAGAATGATTTCTCTTCCACTGGATGGTCGGCCACATAAAGTGCCATGGTATTTCGCATTGTTAAAGCCCTACAAAGCGGCAGGCACGTTGAAGTAGACTTTTGATAAGTCGTTTAGCAATAGAACAATGAGGAGGAAAGAAGTTAATGATAGTCTGATCTCCTGTTGTATTGACACGAGAAATATTTTAAGAGGAGCTGCTTTGAGGAATGCAGTAGTGCATTACTGGTGATGTGAGTAACCAAGAGGTTCGTACTTGTTGGTTGATACGAATCTGGTGTTTACGATGACAGTTTGGGCAGTCGTGTCTCCTTTTGTAGACATATGCAAGAGCTTGCGACCATGTTGGTTTGCAGGATGAGGTTGAGGGAAATGTGCTATAGTACTATGAGATTTAGTTGGGAGTAAAGTGATTTGGCAAATAATAAAAAAAAATAGGAAAAAAAAAAAGACCAACCAACCCGAAAAATTAATTTTTAATGTATGTTTTATTGAGATTTCACTGCATTAAAAGTACCTACTTTGTCAAAACGTGAAAAAGCTTTCTCACTGTAGAAACAGAGGAAGACATAGTTTAAAAATAAAGGGCTTGTCTACACTTAAGGAGAACAAGGAGAAGGAGAAGGAGAAGGAGAAGGAGAAGGAGAAGGAGAAGGAGAAGGAGAAGGAGAAGGAGAAGGAGAAGGAGAAGGAGAAGGAGAAGGAGAAGGAGAAGGAGAAGGAGAAGGAGAAGGAGAAGGAGAAGGAGAAGGAGAAGGAGAAGGAGAAGGAGAAGGAGAAGGAGAAGGAGAAGGAGAAGGAGAAGGAGAAGAACCACCAATTGACAGACAACTCATCCTTATCCTCATCTTATCATTCAACATCAAACCAGAAGCAGTTTGAAGAGCTTCACTTCCATATCAACTCTCTTCTTTATGGATTTGTCACTCAACAAAAAAATGACAGGGCAAGTTGGTCATTGTCATGCTTTACCTTGTTGTCCAAATAATAGGTCCAAATTGGCATGATATGTAGAACACAGCAACTAGAAAAATAATGAGTATACAAGATCAGTCATGAGAAGCATTACTCTACACAGATTTTTGACAAATCTTGACATCATAGTTGTCATTGTCGACTAGATTCTCCCATGTTGGTTACTTTGGTTAGATCATAGAGATTTTTTCCTGTTCTAGAATTATTATTGAGAGTTTGTTGGAGAACAAAACACTGTTTTATTTCCTACATTGCCATTGCCTTTAGTGCACTCTTTGAGAAGTAATAAAACAGTGGATCTGGGGGGGTGCTCAGCGTCAATTGTTGGAAACCTGTGCATTTGGATTTATAGCATATCAAAATGTTGGTTCTGCAAGACAGGCAACTTTGGACTTTGGCGATAAGTGTCGCCAGATGGAGTCGTCCAATGTCGCCCGATGTCGTCAGTTGACGTCACTTAAAAGTATGGGGTCATTTCATGCCTTCCCTACGGGTCGTTAAAATGTCGTCAGGTGTCGTCACTCGGGCCGTCATTGTGTCGTCAGTGTCGTCACTTGGGTCGTCAAAAGGACTTCATGGTCGTCACTTGTGTCGTCAGTTTGTCTTCACTATGTTTTTGCTTAGGGTCGTCAGTCGTCAGTGTCGTCACTTTGTTCGTCACAATCGTCAGTAGGCAGTCGTATATATACCACGTAGGGGTAGTCAGTGTCGTCACGAAGTTCGTCAGTGTTGTCACGAAGGGTCGTTAAAATGTCGTTAACTGGCTTCAGTTCGGTCGTCATTTTGTCTTCAGTGTCGTCACTTAGGGTCGTCATTTTGTCTTCAGTGTCGTCACTTAGGGTCGTCATTTTGTCTTCAGTGTCGTCACATGGTGCCTTCTCATGTCGTTACTTGGTTAGTCACATTAACAAGATAATGTAAAAGACGTCAGTTGTCTTCAGTTGTTGTCAGTTGACGTCAGTTAATCGCTCAAAAATCATCCACGTGGCAAACTTGCTTGTCTTGCTGATTAAACAAACTTTACGTGATTCAAAACGAGGAGATCGATATCTTTCAAATGGTGGTAGGTTTGAGTCAAACCAACAAGTTCTAGCAAAGTTGCAGGGAAAGCATGATGGCAAATAATGATGGATTTGCAAAGAGATGTTTTGCAGAAGCACAACAATAGGAGTTTGGGTGCTGATGAGACAAACTATAGGTGATTTTAAATAAGGAGTAGATATCTTTCAAATGGCATTGGTTTTGTGGCAACTAGACAAGCTCTCCCAAACTTGCAATGAAACAACAATCTAATAATTGACATTTGTGTTTTTCTCTTTGTTAAATGATCCAGGATGGTCTTAAGTCTACATCATTCTACATTATAGTTCAGTTTCTAATAGGAATCTGTGCATGCATGTCGCATCCTGTAACTCCAGATTCTGTCTATCTTGCTACAAAAATATTGCAGCGGCTGCTAGTAATTTTTCTCCCTTACTAGGAAAAATCTTTCAGTGGCTGGTATTAATTTTCAGAAAAGACTATCTCTCAAGAAACAGTCTATTATTTTTTGTGATGCTATTTCTGAGATTTAAGCTTTATTTGCGAAGTATAAAAGAGTCTTATCAAGATTTCTTCAAAATCTTAGTTGTGTTGGAAACTGAGCCGCTTTTCTCCTTCTCCTCCTTCTCCTTCTCCTTCAGTGAGACAGTTTTTTCACTTTTTGCCAAAACAGGTACTTACCAATAAGTTGATGCCAACTTAACTCTAAATAATTCATTTTTCTTCTCGACTTACATGGGTAGTCATGATGTTTTAATCTCTGTCTACCTTTAAATTTATATCTTTGTGAATAGCTTAAAGAACAGCGCTATAACATATAACATTTTTTTCAAGAATGTTTCGGTAAACTTGAAGGGAACATTAAAGTCTCACAAATCATTTTAATCATATGACTACAACAATAGTTCTGTAAACTTGAAGGGAACGTTTTCGTGTCACAAAAGAGTGTCTAACGAGAATGACTTCGCAAACTAAAAGTCTTACACTTTAAAAGTGGGCGCGATCGCAAGCGCGGCGCGGCACTTGCACCCATTTGCAACTGCTACATATTAATTGAGCGTAGAAAAGCAACTGTGGCATACTACGACAAGCCACTTTATTTTAAAAGTACATTTTCCTCTGTCTCTACAAATAGCATTCTGTCTGGCTCGCCGCAAAAAATCTTGCAGGGGCTGCTGGTAATTGGTGATTTATTTCTGTGAATTAAGCTTTATTTTTGAATTACTAACACTTTTTTCAAGACACGAATCACAAAACAAAATTATTTTTTTAGAATTTTTTTTAAATAGACCAGTTCCCCCAACCTCCATGAATCCCATTGCCATATGGTTTTTTGAAGAGAGCGAATCATGGTTGTGAATTGTGGCATGTGTAGTGCTTAAGTCGGTACGATACAATACGTACCATATTGATGACAGTCCACACTTTTATCCCTTATCCCACTTCTTCCCTTACTATTAATTGCCTACATAGACATCTTCATTGACACAACAAGAAGACGATCTTCACAACGACATGGTATGGTACCATACAATACCATATATATTATTACCAGCAGCCGCTGCAAGATTTTTTGTAGCTAGCGAAACAGAATGCGATTTGTAGAGTCAGAGGAAGACGTACTTTTGAAATAAAGTGCTTGTAGTAGTATGCCACTTTTCTACGCTTAATTAATATGTACTATAGTACCATAGTTGCATATGGGCGAGAGCGTCGCTTTGCGCGCGCCGCGCTCCGGCGCCCATTTAAAAAGTATGTACCCATTTTTAGTTTGCGAAATCATTCTTGTTAGACGTAGACACTCTTTTGTGACATGATAACATTCCCTTCAAGTTTACAGAACCATTGTTGTATGATTAAAATGATAATTTGTGACCAATATTCCCTTCAAGTTTACAGAAACATTCTAGAAAATAATGTCATACATTATACAAAAAGATATAATTTTAAAGGTAGGCAATTACTTAGGATAATATAACTACCCATGTAAGTCCAAGCGAAAAATGAATTATTTACAGGTAAGTTCACATCACCTTTTTGGTCAGTACCTGTTTTGGCAAAAAGCAAAAAAACTGTCTCACTGAAGAAGAAGGAGAAGGAGAAGAAGAAGGAGAAGGAGAAGGAGAAGAAGGAGAAGAAGGAGAAGAAGGAGAAGAAGGAGAAGAAGGAGAAGAAGGAGAAGAAGGAGAAGAAGAAGAAGAAGAAGAAGAAGAAGGAGAAAACGGCTCAGTTCCAACACAACTAAGATTACCAGCAGCCGCTGCAAGATTTTTTGAAGCTAGCGAAACAGAATGCGATTTGTACAGACAGAGGAAGACGTACTTTTGAAATAAAGTGCTTGTAGTAGTATGCCACTTTTCTACGCTGAATTAATATGTACTATAGTACCATAGTTGCAAATGGGCGAGAGCGTCGCTTTGCGCGCGCCGCGCTCCGGCGCCCATTTAAAAAGTATGTACCCATTTTTAGTTTGCGAAATCATTCTTGTTAGACGTAGACACTCTTTTGTGACATGATAACATTCCCTTCAAGTTTACAGAACCATTGTTGTATGATTAAAATGATAATTTGTGACCAATATTCCCTTCAAGTT
Source organism: Cyclotella cryptica (assembly GCA_013187285.1). Classification (NCBI taxonomy): domain Eukaryota; phylum Bacillariophyta; class Thalassiosirophyceae; order Thalassiosirales; family Thalassiosiraceae; genus Cyclotella; species Cyclotella cryptica. The sequence continues at coordinate 173,450 of JABMIG010000022.1, forward strand.
TACAGAAACATTCTAGAAAATAATGTCATACATTATACAAAAAGATATAATTTTAAAGGTAGGCAATTACTTAGGATAATATAACTACCCATGTAAGTCCAAGCGAAAAATGAATTATTTACAGGTAAGTTCACATCACCTTTTTGGTCAGTACCTGTTTTGGCAAAAAGCAAAAAAACTGTCTCACTGAAGAAGAAGGAGAAGGAGAAGAAGAAGGAGAAGAAGGAGAAGAAGAAGAAGAAGGAGAAAACGGCTCAGTTTCCAACACAACTAAGATTTTAAAAAAAATCTTGATTTTAAAAAAAATCTTGATTTAAAAAAAATCTTGATTATATAATAGTACTATGGGTGACGAACAACAAGCAAACCCATCGAAGAACAAGAGGGTGGCGAAATCAACATTAATTGACCACTCCTATCATGACTATGCGTATCTACCAATCCAAAGTGTGGGGGTCTTCAACAGTGCAGGTTCAACTGCTAGGGCCCAAAACTTCCCTGTAAAGCTTCACCAAATCGTTTCGACGCCAGGGTATCAACACATCATTGCCTGGTTGCCGCATGGCCGCTCTTGGCATGTAAGAAATAAGGAATTGCTTGTCAGTGTTGTCCTCAAAGAGCATTTTAGCCATAGCCACTTTGAAAGCTTTAACCGACAGGTCAATCTCTGGGGATTTAAGGTGCGAACGTGCTTCAAATTCATCTTGTTCTGCCGTCGATTTCGATCGTGTTACAAACTCAGCTCTGGATTCTTCCCTCTCTCCATTTCTAAAATCGAAGCGTTTGTACAGAGCAAGCCCTGACTACAAATCATAGTAAGCGGCCAATGTCTCATCTGAATTGAATTGCATTTTCTGTGAACCGGACTTATCCATTGTTCCATCCATTGTGAATTGTGAATACTCCAAAGTTATCATGAAGCCTTTCTCAGAGGTAGACCAGATCTCGTCTACTTGGTGCGGAGACTGAAGAATGAAGGGAAGCGGCTTCCACACTTAATCAGTGAGCCTAACTTCTATCAAATGCCTGTTCTTCCAACTTTCGGGCTTCCAAGATCTGACTTGATCACACCAGCTGCTACTGGCGCAAACGTTGCATCACATGCAACAGCGAGTGCTTCAGGAGGGAGCGAAATCGGGGGGAATGCAGCAGTTGGTCGGCAATTCGAACATACCGGGCTCGAGTCTTACTCGCAAAACCATCTTGAGGCAACAAATCAATTTCAAAACGTCACTGGACCGTTGTCTCGTCCTGTGCCATCGTTTTTACACTCGTATCCGACGAGCTTGTGTATTGGCAACATTAGCAGTCACGCATCGAAAATAAGCAGCAATTCGCACGACAATCGTGATCGTTGCAGTCAGAGGCATGCCAGCCATGAACATTTTACACTTGCAGAAGCTGGCAACCGGAATGTGGGATCAACAGATCATTCACGAATGGAAACTGCCCCTGAGTTCTCATCGACGCCAGTAGGAAACAAAGAATGTCAGCTACATGGCCATGAGATTTCAGACATATCACACTTAGATGGGAAGAAGCATTCTCATGAATACAATGTTAATGAGCAGTCAGAGTCACATATTCATCCTAACACTTGCAAGGGATTCGATGTCAGTTCGGCTGTTACTATGTTTGGCAGCTCCTATTCTTCGGAAAATATGACCCCTTATGCAAGTACTTACTCTTCCTCCACCGGACAAAACGACAGTAAGTCGAACAGAGGGGAGGCCTCAAACGTGAGTGTGGCTAACACGCATTATAAATCCGACTACACGATATCCGACCCTAATGAAGCCCATGCACAAGCCTCCACTGCCCTTCGAACTGAAACTATGGGTCAGCAAAGTATTGCGCTGTTGAGCAGCCCTCCCGACGATCCGCTGCTTGAAGAGTTCGCTCGGGAATATCTACCCCACTTTGGCAAGAAGAACGACAATATTCGATAGAGCTTCGTTTCACGGTGTAGCTGATGGAGGTGGTGGGGGCCCTGCAGTATAGAATCGACGTGACGACGGCTCGCTTAGTTGATCGTGAGAAGAAGATTTTGAAGCCTGGACGAGACACAGGGCTCGCGAGATCAATTGAGAAAGGCACTTGTGGCCATCGTAATAATTAGGGGCCTTGACTTGGATTCCCCCCGCAGACCTTCCGAACCTGAAAGAATTATGGTTGCGCCAAGTTGCTCATGACTTTCTGAACAACGTTCATAAGAGCAGCATAAAACTTGGCCAAAGGGTTTGAGTGCCATTTGTGGGATTGCCAAAACATAGTATTGTGCGTAGGCTGTGCGTAGGCTCTTCAGGAGGAGCTAAAGGAAGGCTATAGGAGTATGGTAAAAGTACAATACAATACTTCACTGCCGCGTCTATCAGCAGAGGTCGAGGATAAGGTAGCTCATAGGCTCCTATCATAACAACAGCACACAAAAGCACATGGAGAGCACAGGGTATGTTGATCGAGGAGAAGCCCGAAAAGAAGTGATGGACAAGAATGTGATTGAATCATCTCCACTGACACTCTCTAGAGAGAGGAGAGCTAAAGGAGTATGGTAAAATCTCGTACAATACAATACTTCACTGCCGCGTCTATCAGCAGAGGTCAGGTCAGGGGTAAGGTAGCTCATAGGCTCCTATCATAACAAGAGCACAGGGCAAGTTGATCGAGGAGAAGCCCGAAAAGAAGTGGTGGACAAGAACGTGATTGAATCATCTCCACTGACAGTTCCTACGAAAGAGGCCGAGCCGAGATGATGAGCGAAGTAATGATGTTGGGAGGGTTCAGATGCCTACAAGGGTGCATTGTATTTTTGGAGGAAGACCCCAGCGCAGATTTTAAAGTCCATGTCTACCGTCTCTATGAACCAACTTTTTCATTGCTTTGATTGGATCTGCCCGCCTGAGGACTGGCGTCACACGTCAGGATTCCACAAAGTAATGAATTCACATTTGACGGCATCGGTCACCGAAATTGCTACGTGTGTGGCTTTCCCTTTGCTGGTCTACTCCATCGAAGATATTTTCACTGTTCGCGAGTTGATCCGAGTTTGATGGTCACACTTCTGCACTGAGCTTTTCATTGAAGAAACAAACCCGATCGAATGGCTGTTGTTGAGAGATCAGTGTAGTCATAGCAAGATGATCTCAGGGAGGTCTAACACGTGATATGGGCGCTTCGTCTAAATCAACCGAACTCAACTAGTCACGGGGAATGCTGGCTCTTCAGGTGATTGGGTCAGTCTCAGAGAGTTCCATGATGCTTCGCCAAGTTAAGGTCCTAAGAAGTGGCATACACGTAGAAAGAGATGTTAGATGTCGTTTGAGCACTAGAACAACGAGGAGGAAAAAAGTTATTGATGGTCTTTTGCGCAGTTTTTGCTAAAGTCTCCAGTGTTGAAACGAGTAATATCTTCAGAGGAGCTCCTATTCCAATACGGGGGACTACGGTGGAACATATCTGGCGACCTCAGTATCAAAGGGGCTCGGAATGTGATTAGGTTTACTGTGACATTGAGTAGTCATGCCTTCTCTCATGTGTGAGAGGTTTGCAGCATGACTCATACTCACATCGTCCTTCTTTGACATAACAACACAGAAAGTGTATCGACTCAGGGCATTCAGTGTGGTGTTATTGAGTGATACTTTTTGTTAAGCCTCAGAGATATATTTGTATAATACACAGAGCGAGGTTGAAAGTTCTAGAAAGCATGAAAAGAAGCGGTGGATCATCTCCATAGACAGTTCCTACCAGCGAGACCGAACCAATGAAATCAGTGAAGTGGTTAGTTGGCACTTCAGGTTCAGCTGCCTTAGGAGGACGATCTCCGCGCAGATTTTCAGAGCGTGTGTGTCTCGGCTTCTTTAGGTGAGCCTGTTTCCTTGCTTAGACTCAATCTCTCGACTGTCTTGACTAGTGTCGTACATTGCGACCCTACAAAGTTATGTATTTTTGACGACACCGATCACCGAAATCGCTGAGGGCGTGTCCAAGATAGACAATAATTCCCTCTTTTCCCATGTTTCCCATATCCTTTATACTGTTCGCGGCAGCTTAAATTTTCAAGTTGTTACTAGTTTAAAGCTCACTGACTACAACACTGATCTGTTTTGATAAACAAACCTACTTATGAAGACTGGTGTTAAGAGATCACTTTAATCATAACAAATCTTAGACTGGTTGCAGCCACGGATGCCATATTTTCGATTGCCATATATTTTTGGTGACCGTCGGAGTATACGTTTTCCATATTTTTAGAGACCGTTCTTCGTCGTGCAGACACGGTCATCATTTTTTGTATGTTTATGGTTGCTAAATTACAGAAGCTACTTCCACGTGGAGGTATTCCACAACAAATATCATCAATACAGGTCAAACCGTCATCTCTTCCCATGTAAACTCCTGGGCGAAAGACTGGTTAATTGTTTAAAGTTTATAAATTCCCAAACGCTGGTAGAAGACTACATTAGCTCAGGGAGGGGGAAGGGCGGATCAATCTGTTTGATACTTCTAGCTATTAACTATGCATGTAACAAAAATTAAATCATCTGAAGACTCTGGCATTGTGAACGATGGTTAATACTCAAAATAATTCATTAATCCTTAAGAGAGAGATAGAGTGTATTTGACTCAGCCTGTTTGAAAATATGCCAACCTGTAAATATGCACTTTTAATTTGATTCCTTTTTGCATCATGATAAAGATTAATCATCTCTTCTCTGTTTCCTTTGATGTGGTGAGATGTGGTATTTCATCGTGTAGCGCAAAACCTCTGTGATAGCATCATTGCCATTTGCCATTACCAAAGTCGTCTGGATTATTGTTGTGTTCAATTGAGACATGGTCATCAACAAATGCCCAGACAATCACACAATCAGTCCATCCAAACAGCAAAGCTCCTTGCCCAAAAACAAATCATCGACAAGAACAAACATTTACACAATGAAAACAGTTCGTTGTTCAAAAATAAGAGGAAGCGGCACCAAAATCACAGCAGGTTGGTGACATTGTTTTGTGTCAACGATGCAATGCTTTTCGTCTTTCAACGGTTGGAAGTTCAACCTCCACAAAGGCAACATGGTTTATTGTTAAATCAAAATTGGTAAATTGTTGGTGGAAGTGGGATCAGGCAGAGATTTATCTGATTCCCCTTTTGTTAGGTTGATTGTTGAATGGGTTGTAGTGCAATGTTGACAATCCCCCACAAACAAACAATGAAACCACAGATTTCAACCACTAATTGGGTTGTCAACAGCCCGGGGAGCGTGGTTGTCGACAACGGTGTGAATTTGTTTGACAGAAGTCGCTGTTGCGCAGTTTTTGCGCGTGCCGCCGGGTACCCAGTCCACGAATTCGAGGTTCGTCATTTACTGCAGCAACGGCGGTGTGGAAGTCGTACTTGTTGATGCAGGACATGTCGATGATTTCGAAGGCTGCAGCGAATCGTCCTCTTCTTAGAAGGTGGCGTCTACGATGGGCAACGACTGAGGCGACGTCGAGGGTCGTGATCGAGGAGGACGTGATGGGAGAGATGCCGGCCGTTGAAATCAGTGCAACTCCCACTGCGACGAGGGGATTTGTTCGGGCTGCAGCGGTTGCATGGGGCATCGCGACGAGTTACAAGATTCGACGTCACGGGGGGCATCGAGGGGGGAAAGCACTCCTCGTGGAATTCCTTCCAGGCCTACGACGTCGTTCCCCCGATCATCTAACTCATCGCCTCGACGAAACCTCCCATTCGTTGCAATCATCGCAAGATGCCTGTGGTTGACAAACGAGTTGATTGATGGTTGGGGACTTGCTTGTCAGGTGGAGGTCGGGAGGGAGAGTGTGTGACCTAGGAATTCGTATTTAAATCGTGTAGACACCAATTATCTGAGTTTCCATTTTTTTAGTACCTGAAAAATTGAAATGGCAACGTTCACCACATACGGCCGAAAAAGGAACCCGTTGCCAAAAAAAATTACGTTGGCCATTTTTTTTGGCAACTTTAACGAATTCTTACCGTGGCTGCACCGGCGAAGTTAGGGGTCTAGTTACCATTTCGGCGAAGTGGGTGACAAAATAGTGAATAGAGGGTAAATTAGCAACCGTGGCTGCAACCGGTCTTAGGAGAGTCGACCACATTATGTGAGAGTACATCAACATAAACCAAATTCAACCAATTGAATTGAATGCTTTCCCTTCCACTGGATGGTCGGCCACATAAAGTGCCATGGTATTTTGCATTGTTAAAGCCCTACAAAGCGGCAGGCATGTTGAAGTAGACTTTTGATAAGCCGTTTAGCAATAGAACAATGAGGAGGAAAGAAGTAAATGATACTCTGATCTCCCATTGTATTGACACGAGAAATATTTTAAGAGGAGCTGCTTTAAGGAATGCAGTAGTGCATTGCTGGTGATGTGAGTAACCAAGAGGTTCGTACTTGTTGGTTGATACGAATCTGGTATTTACGATGACAGTTTGGGCAGTCGTGTCTCCTTTTGTAGACGTTTGCAAGAGCTTGCGACCATGTTGGTTTGCAGGATGAGGTTGAGGGAAATGTGCTATAGTACTATGAGATTTAGTTGGGAGTAAAGTGATTTGGCAAATAATATTTCACTACATTAAAAAGTGCCTACTTTGAATTACTGAAAGTCCGTGCAAGATTTTTCAGAATGCAATTCGTAGAAACAGAGGAAGACATAGTTTAAAAATAAAGTGGCTTGTCTACACTTAATTAGCCTGTAATTGCAAATAGGTGCGTGGGCCTCACGCCCATTTTTGAAGTAAGATATAATTTTTAAGGTAAACAGACATCAAAACATGATGACTACCCATGTACACCAACCCGAAAAATTAATTTTTACATGTATGTTTTATTGAGATTACTGTTTAAGTACCTGTTATGTCAAAACGTGAAAAAGCTGTCTCACTGAAGGAGAACAAGGAGAAGGAGAAGGAGAAGGAGAAGGAGAAGGAGAAGGAGAAGGAGAAGGAGAAGGAGAAGGAGAAGGAGAAGAACCACCAATTGACAGACAACTCATCCTTATCCTCATCTTATCATTCAACATCAAATCAGAAGCAAGTTTGAAGAGCTTCATTTCGATATCAACTCTCTTCTTTATGGATTTGTCACTGAACAAAAAAATGACAGGGCAAGTTGGTCATTGTCATGCTTTACCTTGTTGTCCAAATAATAGGTCCAAATTGGCATGATATGTAGAACACAGT